>JAJONR010002275.1:0-31122 GCA_029582245.1 Solanum etuberosum | reverse complement strand
TAAATTTTATTTTAATTTAAAAAACTTAATGATTTCATACCCGAATTCATGGTCAAATTAAATTAAACCATTTGACTCTAGAAATTCAAATGGTGTCACATAAATTAGGACATAGAAAATATTAACTTCATTAAATTGCATACTCATGGTAATCAATATACTTTAATATAAACACTCAACGAGGTTAAGTTTTTACCTCTATATTATTTAATATAGTCTAACTCTACACAAAATTTTATAACAAGTTGTGATATTAAGAATATCATACATTTTTATGACGATAAAACTTTTGAAAACTTGTATTCTACTTATAACCTAATATTTTGGGACTATAAAACTTCTTATTAAAGTTAATATGAGAAATTTTAAAATTAATGTGCTTTTAATTATTTAAACTTAATTCTTACCAGTATAAAAAATCTATCACTATCTCAAAAATAGATTAATAAACAAATTAAAATGAAAAATATTATAATGAATATATTTGTAATACCTCACTATTTTAAAGAACTAGAAAGAACTAGAATTTGGAAGAAACCGTTATTGGAAATAATTAAATTTGGAAAGTTTGACCAAAATTAAGCTAAGGATGAGTTTTTGGGTCAACTTCAAACGACCATAACTCCTATCTCAGGATGAGTTAGGTGTGCTACCAGATACCGTAGGAAATATATTTGAATTTTCTTTATATTTGAATTTTCTTTCCAACGCCGCTGAGTTTGCTCAATTTTAACTTCGTATGAGGAGATATACCTATTTGAAGTTGGGCTGTCTAGATAAGGAAAGTCAAAACCAGATTTTAGAAGGGTATTATGGTCTTTTCACTACCCAGTTATTTAATTTCGTTTTTGGTAATTAAGTTGGGTTCTAAACTGATTTGGTTCAGTTTATGCTTCATCCAAAAGATTTAGGGTTTTGAGAGAAGAGGAGAAGAGGCAAGGAATCGTCAAGTTCTTGAAGCTAGGCTTGTGGATTTCGTTAAGGGGTGATCCCTACGAGGTATGTGAGATCCCATAGCGTTGGGTTAGTTCACCCACGAGCCAATCATGATTCAATTCCATGAATTTGTGTTCTTGAAAGTATAGAAATTTAGTTCTTGATGGATTTTGTTGAAGTTTCTATTGGGTTCTTGATTGTCGAAATTGTTGAGGAGTTCTTGATTTAAATTCATGAAATTAGATGTCATTTTGAGTAGATTCTTGCATATTTTGGTTATGTAGTCGAATCTAAGTATTTGGGAAAAGAACCAATGGAATCTAGAGGGTTTAGAGTTGAAAAACAACCAAGAAAATTCGTCAAAACTAGGGAATGGGGGTGGGGCACCGCGCTACTCAGAGCGCCCCACATACGACTCTGAAGTTTGGCCTCTGGGGCGCAGCGCCAGCCAGTGCACCTGTCACGACCCAGGAGTACCCCCTAGATGTGACAAGGCGTACTCAACCCCGAAAGGTCTCATACAAGCCCCTTAGCATATCATAACATAAGATAAAAGAAATGATGCGGAAATTTAAAACTTTATCAATACAATCAAAGTCTTTTATAAAAGAAAGCGGAAGTCTAGACTTGTCTCAATTAGCCATCTAATACAATCTTTGAATCAAATAGGGACACAGCCCTCACAACATAGTTCGAAAGTGAAATACTAGAAAGGAACTACAAATGACTCATACGTCCTCGAATCTTGAGGACTCACCACAATCTAGGAGAATAATCAATCCAAGCTTGAACCAATAGAAGATCGCCTTAAGAACCGGGGTCCTACACTTATAGAAAATTTTAGAAAAATATAGGTTAGTACAAAAATGCACTAAGTATGATAGCCATGCATAAAAACCTTGAAAACATGCTGAAAAGGATATTTTCGTTGAAAAGCATGCACTTTACCAAGTTTGAAAATCATCATGAACTTTAGTGTAAAAGCACAAGTCATAAGCATATTCAACATATAGATCATCGTAGAATAATAGAACCATCTCATAAGTAACCCTAAGTTATACTTGTGCAATGCATAGATAAGATCCCATAATTCCATCTATACTATGTACCACTTTTAGGCCACCATAATCATACTTACCATTCTTTGATCTCATCCTTTGTTCATACTCATAGACAAGGAAACATTCATATTTATTAAGTCATATCAAGGAAAAGCAACTCATATCAACAATCCATATTAAACATACTTCATTTCATAAACATTCATAACATAAAAGGAACATACCACAACTTCTCTCAAAGCCTACTTGTGCAATGTATGGATGAAGTCCCATACCCCCACGCACACTAAGTAGTTCTTCTTGAGGAGCCATAGTTCATAACCATTTATTGTGGAGGTAAGCCTTAACCGACATAGACCATGTGAGCAAATCATGGAATCCGGTGTTACCCACACTGAAAAGGGTGTCCTACTTGCCTAAGGTAGAACCACTAACATTTAGCTTAGGTGGATCCACTAGCTAATAACCTATGAGGACACATAGTTATGGGATAAGGAGATTGTTACTAGATACCCTGACTCACGTGAGGGCATCCATATCAAGAGATTGCTTCTAGAAACCCCACCTCAACTCACGTAAGAGTTTCCATCTTAATCAATATCCACTCGGTTCTTAGCATTATTCCCCATGGAGTACTTAACATTTCATCCCCTTTGACCAAGTTGACTCAGAAGACAGTGAAGTTCCAATGGTTCGAAGGTTGTGAGAAAAGCTTTCAGGAATTGAAAAAGAGGTTGAGTACTACCCCACTGTTGACCTAACGAAAATGTACGCAAGGTTTTGTTGTGAATTGTGATGTGTCCAGAGTTGGTTTGGGTTGTGTGTTAATGCAGAATGGTAAAGTTATAGCTTATGCCTCCAGACAACTGAAAGTTCACGAGAAGAATTACCCAACCCATGATCTAGAGTTGGTTGTCGTAGTATTTGCTTTGAAAATATGGCGTCATTATCTTTATGGTGTTCATGTGGATGTGTTCACCGATCACAAGAGTCTTCAGTATGTGTTTAGCCAGAAAGAGCTTAATTTCAGACAGAGAAGGTGGTTAGAGTTATTCAAGGATTATGACATGAGTATTCTATATCACCCAGGTAAGTCTAATGTTGTTGTCGATGCCTTGAGTAGGTTGTCTATGGGTCGTACTGCCCATGTTGAGGAAGAGAAGAAAGAATTAGGAAAAGATGTGCACAGACTTGCACGATTGGGAGTTCGCCTAATGGATTCCATAGAAGGAGGGTAGTGGTGATGAATGGGGCTGAATAATCATTAGTGTCAGAAGTGAAAGTAAAGCAAGACCAAGATCCTATTTTTCTTGAATTGAAGGCAAATGTTCATAAGCAAAAAGTAATGGCTTTTGAACAAGGGGGAGATAGCGTATTAAGGTATCAAGGTTGGTTGTGTGTACCAAGGGTGGATGAACTCCAAGAGAGGATCATGGAGGAAGCTCATAGCTCCAGATATTCCATTCATCCAGGTTCCACAAAGATGTACTGTGACTTGAGAGAAGTATATTGGTGGAATAGTATGAAGAAAGGCATTGTTGAGTTCGTTTCTAAATGCATGAATTGTCAAAAAGTTAAAGTAGAGCACCAAAGGCCCGGTGGTATGGCTTAGAATATAGATATTCCGGACTGGAAATGGGAGATGATTAATATGGATTTCATTACTGGCTTGCCACGGTCTCGTAGGCAACATGATTCTATTTGGGTGATTGTGGATCGAATGACCAAATCAGCACACTTTTTGCCGGTAAAGACTACCCATTCATCAGATGATTATGCCAAGTTATACATTCAAGAGGTAGTAAGATTTCATGGGATCCCTGTTTCGATTATATCAGATAGGTGTGAACAATTTACTGCACAGTTCTGGAAATCTTTTTAGAAAGGCTTGGGTTCAAAGGTGAACTTAACTACTGCTTTTCATCCTCAGAGAGATGGTCAAGCAGAGCGCACTATTCAGACTTTAGAAGATATGTTGAGGGATTGCGTGATCGATCTCAAGGGAAATTGGGATGAACACCTACCTCTCATCGAGTTCACCTACAACAATAGTTACCACTCTAGCATCTAGATGGCCCCGTATGAAGCTCTTTATGTGAGAAGGTGCAAATCTCCAATTGGATGGTTTGAGGTTGGTGAAGCTGGGTTGATAGGACCAGACTTAGTTCATCAAGCTATGGAGAAAGTGAAAGTCATTCAAGATAGGTTGAAAACAACACAGAGTCCTCAGAAATCCTACACTGATGTTAGGAGAAGGGAGTTAGAGTTTGAAGTAGATGATTGGGTATACTTGAAGGTTTCACCCATGAAGGGTGTCATAAGATTTGGTAAGAAGGGGAAACTTAGTCCCCAGTATATTTCCCCTTACAGAATATCCAAAAGGGTTGGTAATGTATCTTATGAGTTAGAGCTACCCCAAGAGTTAGCAGCGGTCCATTCGGTATTTCATATTTCCATGTTGAAGAAGTGCATGGGAGATCCTTCACTTATCATACCAACTGAAGATATTGGTATCAAGAATAGCTTGTCTTATGAGGAGATCCCTGTTCAGATTCTAGACCGTCAGGTTCGCTAGTTGCAGGACGAAGGAAATAGCATCAGTCAAAGTTCTTTGGAGGAATCTGTTTGTTGAGGAAGCTACTTGGGAAGCTGAGGAGGATATGAAGAAGAGATATCCACATCTCTTTGAGCCCGGAGAAATTCCAGACCAAGGTGCTAATTCTCTTCTTAGTACTCTTTAATTGATATGCTTAATGTGTTAGATTTGATGGTTGGGTGTTTGAACTGAATATTTGACGTTACGCCCTTAGCCTACTAAGAGTAATCTCATTCGAGGACAAATGTTCCCAAGAGGGAGATATTGTAACACCTCGCTATTTGAAAGAACTAGAAACAACTAGAATTTGGAAGAAACCGTTTTTTGAAATAATTAAATTTGGAAAGTTTTACCAAAATTAAGCTAAGGATGAGTTTTTGGGTCAAATTCAAACGACCATAACTCCTAGCTCAAGATGAGTTAGGTGTTCTACAGATACCGTAAGAAAGATCTTTGAATTATCTTTCCAACGCCGCCTAGTTTGCTCAATTTCGAGTTTGTATGAGGGAGATATGCCCATTTGAGTTGGGCTGTCTAGATAAGGAAAGTCAAATCGGATTTTAGAAGGGTATTATGGTCTTTTCACTACCCAATTATTTTCATTTTTGGTAATTAAGTTGGTGTCTAAACTGATTTGGTTCAGTTTACGCTTCATCAAAAAGAGTTAGGATTTTGAGAGAAGAGAAAAGAAGAGAAGAAGAGAGGAGAAGAGAGGAGAAGAGGCAAGGAATCTTCAAGTTCTTGAAGCTAGGCTTGTGAATTTCTTCAAGAGGTGATCCCTACGAGGTATATGAGATCACATAGCGTTGGGTTAGTTCACCCACGCGCCAATCATAATTCAATTCCACGAATTTGTGTTCTTCAAAGTATAGAAATTGAGTTTTTCATGGATTTTGTTGATGTTTCTATTGGGTTCTTGATGGTTGAAGTTGTTAAGGAGTTCTTGATTTAAATTCATGAAATTAGATGTCGCTTTGAGTAGATTCTTACATATTTTGGTTATGTAGTCGAATCTAAGTGTTTCGGGAAAGAACCAATGGAGTCTAGAGGGTTTAGAGTTGAAAAACGACCTAGAAAATTCGTCAAAAACTAAGGAATGGGGGTGGGGCGCCGTGCCACTCAGAGCGCCCCACATCAGACTCTGAAGTTTGGCCTCTGGGGGGGCCGCGCCAGCCAGTGAGCCCCGCGCCAGGCTCTGGTGCCCCGCGCCATTCAGAGCGCCAGGGTTGCCAGGCTTTCCAACCTTTCTCACTTCTTTCTGTTTGAGCTTCCTAGCAACGTACCTAAGTTTTCTATTTGATTTCTACACTCTAAGGTACGTATAAACATAATGAAATCATCCATAAACATGAGATCATGAGCCTTGAATTCATAATTCAATTCAAGGAAAGTTAACATTCAAGTCAAGAGAAGTTCATAGAGTCTTCCAAAAGTCTTTTACAAATGTTTTAACTTGGTTTTAAGACTTGAGTTTTGAGTTGAGTAAAGAGTAAAGATTGAAGTTCATTTCTTCAAAAGAGTATATCGGGACTATGTATTCACAAAGAATAAATGTTTTCACATTTAAGATAAGAGGAAACACCGATTTCCAAATGAGTTTTCATGAGTAGTTTTGAGTCCATCTCTTTTAAGAGATAAGCTTTTTGAGTAATTACCTCAAATCACCGAAAGAGTTTTGTTTTAAAACATATGAGGTGAGTATATTTTGGGAGTAGTATTGAGCACCGATATGGGGACGAGTTCATAACAACTCAAGTCTCCATAAACTATGTAGCCATCATGGGTAGAAAGGGTCATACCTTTTAGATGACACCTTAATGTTTTTTAGCATAGACTAGTGGATCCATTTAGTTGAGGCGTTCTATATCCCGGAAAGTTATAGGACAGTTCTGGCAGCGGGGGCGAGACGTTGTATCATCAGATTAGCTCATAGAGATGGTTGTCGGTTAGAAAAACTCTAAAAAAATTGCATTACTTTATTATATGAGTAAATTGAGTTGTTATTACTATTTAAATTCTTTATATAAACTACACCTTTGCTGTTGTTTTATTTTGAAATTGAGTTGAGTATCCATGAGTTGAGTAAAGCTAAGGTAAGTGTTCTTTTCAGATTCATTTCAAGCTTATGTCGTGTTTAGTTTTCCTCTCGCAGGCTCGTACATTCAATATACTGATGCCTTTTGGCCTGCATCATTTTATGATGCAGATACAGGTAACCAGGATCAGCATCCAGCGCCTCATTGATCCAGTTGAGCACTCAGAGTCATTTGGTGAGCCTCCTTGCTTTCCGGAGGATCCCTTTCCATATTGTTTTTTTTGTATTTCAGTTGCTAGGATAATCGGGGGTCTTGTCCCGATATCCCTCATTGTTTTTAGAGGCTTCATAGACGGATAGTTATAGTTCTTTAGTCTTTCCATTTTCAGTTGTTTATGTTAAGACTTGAGTTGCCATTTTGGCTAGTTTAATATTTCTTTAAGTTATTGCATGAGTTATCTTCTGAGACTGCTTCTTGTTAATTAAGTCTTCCGCTAAGAGTTAAGCCAGGCCAAGGGTTCTCTTGGGGCCAGCAATGGTTCTCGAGTGCCAGTCCCGCCCAGGGTGTAGGCTCAGGGCGTGACAATATTAAATTAATAAGTAAGAGATAACAAATTGTTACTAACAAGTGTTGTGGTGGAGTGGTAAGTACTCTTTTATCCTTAATCAAGAGGTCACAAATTCTGATTTATTCGGACTCTAATGTGGGTACCGTTGAGTTGGATTTAGTCGAACACTAATGTTTTTAAAATTAATGTGTTTTTAATTAATTAAAATTAATTCTTACCAATATAAAAAATCTAATCATTATCTCAAAAATAGATTAATAAAAAATAATAAACAAATTAAAATTAAAAACATTATAAAAATATATTAAATTAATAAGTAAGAGATAACATAGTATTACCAATAATTATTGTTATGGAGTGGTAAGTACTTTTTCATTCTTAACCAAATGGTCTCAGGTGCGATTCTCCTTAGGTACGGAATCGGATTTTTTTTCCAATGATCTACTTTTGAAGATAGAGAAAAAATCAAAGTTCATACGTTTTTGGCTAATTTGTCTCAGATCAGAGCTCTCTGTTGTGGTAAGTGTTTCTCCAACTAATTTATGTGATTGTCCTTGTTTTTGAGCAAATCATTCATCAATTTTGTGGGTTTTCCTTTCAATCTGAAGTCTTGCCTCTTGGATCTGGGAAAAAAAGTTACTTATTAGAGATGCGCCTTTTGGCTTGATTTGATGGGTTCTCTTTGCTAATTAATATCAATTGCCAGCTTCCCTTTAAACTTAGTTTTAATTTGGTTCGGTGTTGAATTCGGAAAAAAAAAAACCAAGAAGAAGCTTTAATTTTTCATTAACTTACTCGGTTTACTTCTTCTTCATTGTTCTACACTTCTACTCGGTAATATCAAAAGTTGCTTTTACTTTTTACTTTGAAGAATATGTGCATTCATTTGGTGTCTTATATTTGCAAAACATTTCTTCAGTCGACATATTGCCAATTTTCTTTCCTTCTCTGGGGTCGCTACATTTTGCTTACAATTGCTTAACTCAAATTTTCTTTGATTTTTCCTTTTCTCGAATAACATCTACTGAATAGGACTCTGCTTGCTTAATGTGTTTGCAACAACAACAATTGCTATTTGTTGAAAATTTCGAGGCATAATAGAAAAAAAAACACTACATTGCTTTGTGCCTTCCTTACGTTGCTTGCTTGCTTGCTTTCATAAGTTTTTCCTCCACCCTTCATTTGTTTTTCCTTGTACTTAGTTTACTAGCTTTATATGTTACCATAAATTATGAAGAAATGGATATTAGCTGACCTCACCTACCAGTTCAAAATGTAAGTTTCGTTGTTCCTAGATCTTATTTGTTTCTTCCCGCATATGTTACTTCCTGTTTCTTTTCCTTCTCTAGGTCTCTAAGCCATTCGAAACCAAGAAATTTGGTCGTCATTTGTGTATGGTAAACGACATCTGACCTCTCCTAATACCAAAGTAAAGCTATTTGTCGCCATTAAACTTACTAAAGATGGCTATATCATTAAGCCATTCAAACAGTGGTTGTGAACTATAACATTCACCTGTCTCATACTAATCTACTAACGTGCCTTTGATCCTGCATGACATTAAGTTTTCGTGAGCTTCGCCTAGAAAATAAACTCAAGCAAACTAGAAAACTATTGTCACATTCAGTAGACCTTACTTAAATTGACATTTTTATGAAAATTCATTGTATTCTTTGGTTCTTTTAGGTGGCGTGGTGGACTTATTGATTATCTTGGGCCATTGCCAGTGCTTTTGGTAACTCCTCTGCATCTTTTGATGAATATTTATCAAAAATGAAATGTTTCCTCATCTTATTTCTTGATAAAAGCCTGATTTTACGACCACTATAACTACATCACAATCAATCGTCTGTCTGTTATATCTTTTACCATGGTTACAGTTGAAAGTTTCCCACTGAGTAATTCATTCTTCCCACCAATCTTTTGGTGTTGATGTAATATTATTAATAGTTCAACAGACTTTAACTCTTATCTTTTTTCAAAAATAAGGAACTGCAGAGTAATAGTTTTGCGTGTCTTCCTCTCTTGAATGGACAGAAGACGAGGAAGCAGAGGAGGTGGTGGAAAAAACACCAAATAAGCGCTACTGAAGGATGTTTCTTGAAGCTCAATAGCAGACTCTGAAAACCATGTTGTGCGTGCAAGGACAAAGATAGTTTCAGTTCTCGAGTTATTAGTTGTAAGTTGCAGTTCTTGAGTTGAAATAATGACTAATATATAGCAGTTGCTTGAGAAGCTACTACCAATTGTAATGTCAGCTTGCCATCAAAGCGGTGTTTGACAATGCCAACGAGAAACTTTCCACTTCAAAACAATTACATCAGAGGATCAGCAAGGTAATAAAAGATGAGGTAAATGGATAACCTACTAAAGTTATTAGCACAATACACATAAATCTTATCTGTACCAAGAGAACACACTCTTGGTATTCAAAAATTGATGTTTGAAAGTTATAAGTAGATGAGATGCAAAAATTGAAGACATAACAAACTGAATGCCTATAGGTGTGTGTAGAACTGTGTCAAACAAATTTCACAAATAAGTAAGCATCCAATCGATATCCGATGCAGCCTGTTTCACGGAATTGTAGTTCCACATAAGCCAATTTATCGTCTTAGTTAATTTCAACATTTAATATGACTTGCTTAGTTTGTCCCTGTGTAGTTACTTTTCAATGTTAAGAAGATAGACCTATCTTAGAGTTCATTACAAATTTCTCACAATCGTTTGTTCTCCAACATATTAGATCATGTAACATTTACGTTTCTTGACATTCCTATGAATAGATCTTCCAATTTTTTTTAGCTATATGAGTTATTTCTATAGTAAGTATCTGATTAATTTAAAAGTCTGTACTGTGGACATAGTTAAGCTAGCTCCAGCCTCTGGGTGTCGGTAATAGGAAAAAATAGAATTGGGAAAGACCATTGAGATTGTCAGTGCTGGCATAAAGGTTTGCTAAGATGAAAAGATTGTTATATGCAAGTTATTTTTAGAGAAATTGAGTATTACAAATATTTGATTACTTCACATGGTCTGTGTTGTGAATATCAATTGACAGATAAGCAAGGTCAGACCATTTCACATTAATGTGGTGCATACATCCAAATTATAGTTCTCATATACGCGACTCTCGACATATAAACATTTAATGTTATAAAATTTTAATAAGATATTGGCCATCTTATAAATTCCAATGAGATCAAAAAAGTTGATGGTATCTACTTTCTTATTTGGAAGTAAAAGTAGAAAAAGGTTCAGCTCACAAGATTGTTTTCTCAGCTTATTAGAGACATGATTAGTAGTATGGTGATGGTTGTTATGAGTCTCTATTTACTCTTTTTGGCTAACAAGATGTGACCAATTTTTGTTGTTAACTTGTTAATTCAGTATATTGGATGTTTGTATTTGTTTTACTCTTCAGTTACTCTTGAGAGTGATTGTATAGTTTTGGTGTCCCTTGATTTATTCCTTGCGGTATTGTACTGGAGAATGATTTATATGTTGCATGTACACTGCAAAATTTTCCTGATAACTCTAACATTGTAATATTTTCAACTAATTTTCTTATCTGATTCATTTGATACTCAAATGAGATGGGTAATGAGAATGAGATATCAAGATGGCTAAAATTCTCTCTTTTGTAGGACTATAATGAAGATGGAGAGCTTTCATTGCGCTAAGACTCCTTACTTATTTATCTTAACAGGAATTTTCAAGCAGAGAGGCAAGATCGGCCGTGTTGCAATTATTTAATAAGAGTACTATGGAAATCTGTTGCTCGATTTAGATGTTCATCATCTTATCACTTTCGTTTTGTCTTCCTGTTCTAATTCTGAGTCATCAAAACTATGAAGATTACACATTTTTGTAATTTTGTTTATCCTTGAAGAGAGCTGCATATTGTTTTTGGTCCTTATTGAGAGAGATACTAGGAAATCCTGCTGCATAATTTAAGATGACTATTCCTTTTTTCCGTGTGAGTCAGCTTTTTAAATATATGTATATCAAGAATGTTTTCTTGATGTGCAATCAAGGAATAAAGGAGGTAACAAAGCTCAGTCAATAGGTTACCTTTTCCGATCCCTCTTTTTCTTGTTCAAGTTAATTAATTGTTTGTAACTGCAGTGTTGGTAAATGTTTTTCTTTTTAATGCCCATGAGATGCACTCGTGAGCCAATTGATGAGTCAAAGAGATTTAAACTTGGTAAACAATCAAAAAAATTATCATGCGCTCTCTTATTCTCTTGGAAGTCGAGCAAATTAATAAAGCAAAAAGTTACAACTATACCAACTGATTGTAAATGAATTGACTTTGAGGCCCAACAAGATGACGAAACTTTTTGGGTTCCTTATACTCCCTAAAAGTTGATCTAATCGGAAATTTTTTGTCCTGACAATTGGTACATGTAGCTTTGAACTTTTGATAATTGCAATTCCATCAACACATACTATAGAAGAAAGCTGGCTGGTTCTTTCCCATCATACACCAACTGTGATGCGAAGCAATTGCTACTTAGCATGAGGAAAAATGGTATTTGATATTGTAATTGACAAAAGACATTTAGGGAATGGTTTCTGATTTCAAAGAAATCGAACCATCTTACAGTTGTTTTAGCACTTTCTTATTACGTGCTCATGAAAAAGCTTGTACTGGATACAAAATTATATGAAATATTAGGGGTACATAAACCTCAAAGTTGTCACTTTTTCATCTTTATGTTCTCCTTATAATTTATCAAATTAAACGATATAAATAAACAATGATGTAGGGTACGGACTCGTGCCTTGCACGGGCACACAATATCTACTATAATTTTGAAGAGAGAGAAAAAATCTTTTTTAATTGAAAATAATATATAAAAATGTGTTATTTTTTTATTTAATTTAATAATCATCATCATCATATATATATATATATATATATATATATATATATGTATGTATATAAAATATACTAAAAGTGTAAAGCCACAAAAGTAAAAGTTGAAATACTATTTTACCCCTATCTTAATTCAAAATATTATAAAATATCTAAGGAATTAAATATTAAATAATATTTATATCATATTATATTATATTAAATACTAAAAATGAAAAGGTGTTTTAAAAGACATTTTAAGAATGTCTCTCCATTCTCCAACATAACTTTTGAGCTTTCTACAGAATTCTAGGCAAAATTTTGGCTTATAAATATCATGTGCATGAGGTAAAATTATTATTGGCAAATACATAAGTTAATTCGCCTTTCAAAACTCAGAAGCAAAAAGAAACTAATTTCATCAATTACAGAAAATGCTTAAGTATGGAGATCGCCGATTAAGGTAGAAGGTTGTAGTGGAGTGTTCTCTTGCTTTCCAAAAGGTTTAGGCTTAGTGGTGTCTATCGTAGAAGTACTTTTATTCTTGTATTGTCTTGCTTTTACTTTCTACCACCAATTGTTTTTATGATGTTTCGGTTATTGCACTTTTTTTGTTGTTACTGTTTTCATAATAGTTGTTATATTATATTATATTCTCTTCACTGTCATTTTTTTTTATATTTACTCTGATTTGCTATACTCGACTCAAGTTGAGGGTCTACTAAATTGAGGTAAGGTCTGTGCACACCCTACACTCCCTAAACGTATTTCACGAGATATGTTATTATTATAAAAGAAATAGCTATAAAATCAGACAACAAATTTGAATTTTTGGGCTGAATTGATAAATGTGCATCTAATTTGCTTTGTTAGCAAGTTTTGTCGAGAAATATGTTTATTCATCATGTTTGATTAGTCATTGATGATTTTTAAGATTTCTTTTATCTTTAACTTTCAATTCTCTAAGTGAATTCAGTATTTAGAGTTAGAGGTATTTACATGCATTTACAGTAATCTAGAGCATGAAATTCAATCGACATATTTCTATATACCATCATTGGGGCTATATGATATTGATTTTCTTCACGTATTTATAGCTAGATGGTAACTGTGTTTGTCTGTTTTTTCGAGTTTATTTCTACTCAACAAATAAATAACTAAAGTAATGAATTACAGTAAACACAATACAAGTTCAAATTTTAAATTCACAAATTTTAAATGGTGTCTCTGTATCATAACAATAAATATTTTCTCAAGTGACATAGATTTTAAAATACATTTTTGATTTATTATTTTGTTACACAAATTTTATAATAAAAGCTGAAAATATATGTGCAACACATGTTCCATATATATATATATATATATATATATATATATATATGTTATGGTGAGTGAAGCAATGAATATGATGTCAAGCACCGCTGGTAAATTTTGTCTCTATTTTTGTCAGAAATAAGTACTATCTTATTCTGGAGAAAAATATGATGCATACTTCGTTATACATAATTTGCAAATTATAGGATTAGTTAGTGCAATTACTTCCCTCTCATGGTCTGTGCCTTTTTTTTTCCTCTTTAAACATGTAGCTTCCGAATTTCGAATATGAATAACTTATTGATTCTATATTTATTTTCGCTCTATAATCTATATGAATAAAGTCTTACGAATGATTTGTATGTTGTATTTTTCTTCTATTTTTTGTGTGTTTTTTCTCTATTAGACTTCACCAATCTAATTATTTTTATGAACTTTTTTTATCATTATCGTAAGTCTGTATTGTTATTTGGCTCAAATTAGTCATTTGTGACTTTATTGAAGTGTGTTAACTACTAAATAAAGTTCAAAAATTACCGATAATAGCTTCAGCGGAATTGATTTACCAATGGTAGCTTCAAAGGAATTGATTTTAAACATTACAATGTGCCCCTCATTTGGTGTTTCTTGACGCACATTAAAAAAATATTACTCACTTCACACGATTTGTATAAAATTTTAAATGTTCTAACGAATCTATAAAAAAATCATATAGAACACATGCACACATATCCAAAGACTAGTAAAAAAAAAAGAAAGGTGAGTGGAGTGGAGTGGAGTCGGAAGAACCAGCTTATATTTTGATTTAAAAAATAATAGAAAAATTTAAATTTAAAACATTATAAAAATATATTAAGTTAATTAGTAAGAGATAACAGATTATTACCTATAAGTGTTGTGGTGGAGTGGTAAGTACTCTTTCATCTTTAAACAAGAGGTTTCAGGTTTGATTCCCCTTAGGTACGGAGTCACCTTTGTTAGGGAGTGTTTTACCCCTTATGTGGGACTTTCCGGCGCAAATTCGGATTTTGTGGGTACTGAGCCAGAGCTTTTTGTCCAATGATCTGATTTTGAAGAGAGAGAAGATGAAGGCGGTAGAATTGACTGGATCTGATTATTCAATATTACTCAATTCTGAATCTGATTAGAACAATGAAGGCAGTAGAATTGACTGACACAAAAGATGAAGAAAAAAGTCTTAAGAAACACAAATGAAATCAAATAGCAGAGAGAAGATACTTACCTCAACTGTTTAACACTGCATGGGAAGACCAGCGATTGGAGAAATTTCAAAAACAGAAACTATGACATTGGAAGAAAGAGAAATAGCTTATGTAAACGCCTCTAGGAGTAAGTGTGGGAAGACAAGACAAATTACCCTAAAGAAGTTGAGCAAATGACATGAAACAGAGATGTCGAACATGAATCTTAACTTACATTTCTGCATTATACAAATGTTTTATATAATATTTAATTCTTTTGCAACAATATAGAAAAATTTACACGTCCATTAATGAAAGCACTAGGAATTACAGAGAGAGATAGCAATGAACTTCAGCTTTGATTTCCATATTTGAAATGCACTACAATAGCAGTGCTTTAATATAATCCAATTAATGCCAAGACTAAGAGTCTCATAAGTCATTAGCAATAAAATCATTTAAGATATAAGCTAGCAGCCTAATCTGGGATTGAGGAGCAATTGATTTTGTTGTTGCACATGTCTAGAAAAATTCACCTGATCACAGCAACAAAGTTGTTTAAATAGAAATATTAATAAAATCAGTAGATACATAAATCATATCCTAAAACAATATAAAGGTAAAAATAAAATGATCTTTTCGCCTTATCTTTCTCTTTATGCTACCTATTAATAGACTTTAATCCAACCTTTATCGTTCTTAATTCTCCATCTTAGATTAGATGTGGACACATGTTGATATAAAAAATGATTTAAGCTTTGAATGGAGATATTGAAGTGGCAAACTCGCTCAATATATATAGTTGACTGAGCAACAAAGCCTCCACACAAAAACATCCTAATCTTTTGTAGTTGTAGATGTGTATAATATGTAGTACTAAATATCTTGAAACACTATATGGTCAAGTCTAATCATTAAGTAGTTAAATATCATGCCTCATATCAATTTTTCCAATTTTATATGATGAAATTTTTACACACCAATGCAATTGAAGCTCTAAAAATAATTCATCATCTCTATACAATCATAAGAAAAATAAAAAAAAAGAATCAGGATAAGCGAAGTGTACATCAGCAGACCATATTTATGAATAAGTCACATTTACAAACAATACTAACAAAGGAAGCAACCTCTAACTTTTAACCCATCAATAACAAAAATAGCTAAGGCTTTAATTGGGGATTGTAAAACAGAATTGGATTTTAACTGTTACAAAATATTTCTCTGTAAATGTATAGAAGCTGAAGACAATTTTGTAATAAAATATGTTAATTTCACTACCTATCAACATATATACTGATAGTAAGCTCAGGTTGCTATACAACTTGCAGCTGATCCAGAATGAACCAAACACGTTGAGATTGATTGTCATTTATAAGAACAAATATCACACAAGGCCTAGTAACTACAAAGTACATTCCTACACAAGATCAACCAACTGATCTACTCACTAAAGGGCTCACAAAAATGCAACTTCAACATCTCTGTTCCAAACTAGGAGTGCTCAATATCTTCTCACTTCCTTGTTTCAGGGGGAATGTTGAGAATGAATGATAAGAAAAGAATTAAAGTCATGAGGAAGAGGAACAATAAAGAAAGTAGAAAATAACTTTTCCTATTGGTCACAAATACTCATTTTTTACCTCTATCATCGAATTCATAATTAAAAAGTTTAATCTCAATTTCATTTTTTTTCCTATTAATTTTCAATTGCATTCTTCAATTTCTCTTGTTCGAGAACAAGCAATAATGAAGACCGAAAGGAAGAAAATTAATGTGGCAGAACATCAAAGAGTGTGTTAAGGCAGAACAATAACAGTAGCAGACATGAATTTAACCCATAAAATTGAAAATTGTGAGCGCTACCAGAAGAAGAATATGAAAATATTGAGAGAAAAAACTAATCTGATTTTGCAGTACCGGATAAAATCAAAGAGAGCACTGAAGAGAGAGTTGGGTAGAACAATAACCACAACACCTATGAATTTTAAGTTATGAAATTGGAAAATTTAATCTTTTCTAAAAGAAGATTAGAGAAAATATTGAGGAAAAAGCTAAACTAAGAATGCATGTTCAGATGTGAAGATGAAGTTAATGAGTAGGCCTTGAATTTAAGTTTGGATGAAAGAAAATTCGGGACACTTGGGAGGAGTCTTCTGGAAATTCTCCGTTGTTGGAACAAATAAATGAAACAACTGAGTGTTCTCGAAAGGCCAAAAAAAAGCTCATTCTTTCTTTTGTCTTTTGAGCAAAATGACGGATTTGCCCTTGGTCGTCTTTTGATGAAGCTTCTATATAGTAGAAATATATATATAAAAGTATCTTGAATTATCAATTATTGCGACTAATTTATGTAGTTTTCGGTTATGTAAATTTTATTTTAAGTTAAAAAACTTAATGATTTCATACCCGAATTCACAGTCAAATTAAATTAAACCATTTGACTCTAGAAATCAAATGGTGTCACATAAATTAGGACATAGAAAATATTATCCTTATTAAATTACATACTCATGGTAATCAATATACTTTAATATAAACACTCAACGAGGTTAAGTTTTTACCTCTATATTATTTAATATAGTCTGACTCTACACAAAATTTTATAACAAGAGTTGATATTAACAATATCATACATTTCTATGACAATAAAACTTTTGAACACTTGTATTCTAATTATAACCTAATATTTTGGGACTATAAAAACTTCTTATTAAAGTTAATATGAGAGATTTTAAAATTAATGTGCTTTTAATTATTTAAACTTAATTCTTACCAATATAAAAAATCTAATCATTATCTCAAAAATAGATTAATAAAAAATAATAGAAAAGTTAAAATTTAAAACATTATAAAACATATATTAAATTAATCAGTAAGAGATAACAGATTATTACCAATAAGTGTTGTGGTGGAGTGGTAAGCACTCTTTTTCATCCTTAAACAAGAGGTCTCAGGTTTGATTCCCCTTAGGTACGGAGTCACCTTTGTCAGGGAGGGCTTTACACCTTATGTGGGACTTTCCGGCAGAAATTCGGATTTTGTGGATACTGAACTAGAGCTTTATTTCCAATGATCTGATTTTGAAGAGACAATTTTTTTTTAATTGAAAATAATATTTAAAAATGTGTTATTTTTTGAGATTTTTTTTTAAAATTGAAAATAATATTTTAAAATGTGTTATTTTTTTATTTATAATTTTGAAAAGAGAAATACTTTTTTTAATTGAAAATAATATTTAAAAATATGTTATTTTTTATTTAATTTAGTAATAAAAAATAAAATGAAAGGTGAGTGGAGTGGAGTTGGAAAGAACATCTTAAATTTTGATGGAAAAAAAAAGAGAAGCAGTTGCTCTTGAACAAGTGGCGAAATGAGTGCTAACGGGAGCAACATCAGCCAACTTGGACACCATGATGACATCGGTAAATTTCCAGACGTACATGAAGCTCAGCTGGGTAACGTGGGTGCTATTCGGATACCTTCGATTGTGGATAATGTGAGTTTTCATGTGACTAGCACGATATTGCAGCTGTTACAAATGAAGGGTGTTTGTTGTAGTCTGGCTCATGTGGATCCCCATGAGCACATCCGGAACTTAGTAGACATGTGTAGTCCGTTTTCCTTCGAGAACATCACACAAGAGTCGATTTGACTTCAGTTATTTCCCCTTTCTCAAATGGGGGAGGCAACGAAGTGGTTGGCCGAGTTACCAAGAGAACCAATCTCTTCTTGGGAGGAGCTCGCTGAGGCATTTTAGGTAAAAAATTTCCCTCCCTCAAAGATGGTGAAGTTGAGGGATCATATTAAGAATTTGAAGCGAGTAGACAGGGAGCCACTTCATAAAACATGGGTAAGGTTTCAGAAATTTCTGCTCAAGTGTCCAACTCACGGGCTCCCAAGCAACGTTTTGCTACAATATTTCTATCGAAGACTCAACTCAGTCAACCAAGGGGTGGCTGACCAACTTGTTCGAGGAGGAATCATGTAGCAACCATTTATCATATCATCCTCTCTTCTTGATGAAATGACACAAATCAATCATGCATGGTACACTGAAGAAGAGCGAGTGTCTCCTTTGAATTTTGGGATGACCAAAGATCGAGTAGAGAAAAATCAAGAATTAGATTAAAACATAGCAAGAATTGTTTCCCAAATTTTGTTTCTAAACTAATAAGTAATGGGGAGTCTGGCTGAATACAACGAGATGAAAAAGGTGTCAAGGTTAGAGAAGGGTTCACGCCCGAACTCCTTAAAGTCGGGTTAGAATCAAGGTTGGAACATATTTGGTGAAAATGGACGGAGAAGATACAATCGAGATATGGGTGACTATGATGAATGTTATATGCCAAGGAGTTGTAGCCCAAGGTCTAGAGACAACTTCGAAAGTGTAACACCCTGTATCCTAGACATACCAGATTCCATATTTGAGAAGCTACAGGTGCCACCGACGGGCACCACCCACAGACCGTAGGGTGACCCACGGTCCGTGGTTTACCACCTGCAGCCCCTCCTAGAAAATCCCAGAAAAATTATTCTAAGTCCAGACCTACGCCAGGACCTACGGACCATAGGTCAGACCACGGTCCGTGGTCCAGGGCCATAGGTCAGGCCCCAGATTTCAGTCTGAGAAACCCCTAAAAAATTAGCTAAGGGTCAGCCTACGCTAGGACCGACAGACCGTAAGTCAGACCACGGTCTGTGGTCCAGGGTCGTAGGTCAGATCCTCCTTATTCAACTCCCAGTAATGAACGACGGTTGACCAGCACGGACCGTCGGTCCATCCACAGTCCATCGGTCAGTCCGTCGGTTGACCCCGACACAAGTTAAGTCAGGGGTCTTTTAGTCTTTTTCCTATGCGTTGGACCCCTAAACTACATCGTTTAACTCACTAAACTACATAGTTTTGCTCAGTTTAAGCGTAGTAAATTAATTAGAACTTACCCTAGTCAATTCATTCTCAAAAATTTATAAAACTCATAGCAAAAGAGGAGAAAGAGTCGACCAGCCCTAGTCCAAGAACGCAACATGGTTTCATCAGTTCAAGCCCTGAAATCGAAAGATTTCTCCGTCGAATTCATCACCAGGTATGTGGGATTTCACTAGTGGGTTCATTTCGCCCATTAGGTCCCTAGAATTCAGTCAGAATCTTGATTCCCTTGATATTATCTAGACCTAGGGTTTCTTGAATGTTAGAAGTTGTTGGGTTTTAGCTGTTAGAATGATCCAAATTATATTATCATGTTGTTGCTCAGTTTCTTGCATGAAATTCAGAACCCTAGCTATGTAGTTTCTTTAGTTCATGAATTACACATGCTAGGCCAGCTATTTCAGTTATTTACATGCTTCAGTTTACGAATGTCATATTATCAAATATAATTGTTGCATTCTCAGAGTTTGCATGTCAGAACATCGAGCTATCCATGTTTTACAGAATTCAGTCATAATGTATTAATTTTATACTCAATTGGGAGTATCTTAATACCGAGTGGACTAGGGTTCCAGCGTACCCTTATAGTCCTAGAACTACGTGCCCTATAGGTTGTAAGTGCCCTCTGTAGGCATCATTTTAGTGATCACGCCAGTCATGCCTTTACACCTATGGCAGGGTATATTGGGTCCTCTCGATGGGGCGTATACATCGGACTCCACATTTAGCTCATGTGGTTTTATGTCGGTTATTAGTAGCTCCCACAGTACACTCAGATTCTAGTGCATTGACCAGGTTATCAGTTACAGTTCAGTATTCAGACTCAGCATATCATGTACTTGGTCATTTCATTCAATTAGCTCAGTATTCAGTATATCTCAGTATTTACATTCAGTTAAGATTATATCATTGCTTTTTTTGCTTTGTTCAGTTATTATTATTGATCAGCTTTATTCTATCTTGCATGCTCAGTACCTTTCAAGTACTGACGCATACTCTGCGCTATATCTTCTTGTAATGTAGGTCCAGGTTCTTAGTTTCCAGATCACGCATAGATCGGTTCCCGATCTTTAGCTTAGCAGTATCTGTGGTGAGTCCTCATTCTCCGAGGATGACAGACATGTTTCCTTTGCTTTAAGTCTTAGTTTCAGTTTTTGCTAGATTTAGCTAGGGCATGTCCCAGCATTTCTAGTCAGTTAAAGGCTTTATTTTAGACATAGTTAGATTCAGCTTTAGATTTGAGTTGGATACTTCAGTTGTTTATGAAAACTCATAGTTTCTTTATATATTCATACTTTAAATGGGTATTCTCCATCATTTCATGATTTATCTTCGGCATAGTATATTTTGATCAGAATTCTTTTAGTATGCTTATGATATGCCAGCTCAGGGTTAGCTTGCGTTCACTCGTGATCCTAGGTTCCGTGTCCGCATCCAAGGGGTAGCCTCGGGGCGTAACAAACTTGGTATCATAGCATTAGGTTTAAGTGTCCTAGGATGTCTGAAAAACCGCTCTAAGTATAGTCCTTTTCATGGGTGTGAAGTGCACCACATCTAATTAGCGGGAAGCTACGAAGTGTTATAGGAAAGCCTCAATTTCTTGATATTCTTATCGTGCGTTGGTATGATCTCTCTCTAACTCATCATCATGCATTTCAAATCATGTCTCCTCGTAGAGCTAACGCAAGGAATGCTAATGCAACTCCTCTAGTCCCAGATAAGGAAGTTTCGAATGCAGAGTTTCCGAATGCTTTACAACTTTTGGCTCAGAGTGTGACTAATCAGAACAACCAGTAGGTTCCATCTCCTGCAAATGCTAATGTTGGTTCAGGTGCAGCTAGAGTTTGTGATTTTGTTAGGATGAATCCGCCTGAGTTCTTAGGATCACAGATTGGTGAGAATACCCAAAATTTCATAGATGAGGTCAAGAAGATCTTTGGAGTGATGCAAATCACAGGTAATGATAGGGTAGAGTTGGCATCCTATCAGCTTAAGGATGTAGCTCATATCTGATATACTCAATGGAAAGAGAACAGGGGTACAGATGCAGCTCCTATCACTTGGGAATGCTTTAGTGAGACTTTTCTAGACAGGTTCTTCCCAAGACAGTTGAAGGAGGCAAGAGCTTAGGAGTTCATGAACTTGAGGCAAGGTAACATGACAGTCCAAGAATATGAAATCAAGTTCACCCAACTCTCCAGGTATGCTCCTCACATGGCTGCCGATTACAGGGCTCAAATGAACAAGTTTCTATTTGGAGTGCCATACTTAGTAAAAATAGAGTGCAGAAATGCTATGTTGCTGGAAAGTATGAACATATCTAGGATCATGACTCATGCTCAACAGGTTGAGAGATTGTCCTTCTTCTATACAGGGTCAAGGAGGTAATAATGGTAGAGCATAGTCCACAACTTCAGCAGCACCAACAGGTCACTCGACTCAGCAGGTAACTCATCTGGTACATGTGGCGGTCAGCGCCAAAACAGGTTGTATGCTCTTCAGGCTCGCCAGGATCAGGAAGCTTCTCCTAATGTGGTCACTGGTACGGTACGAGTTTTTAACTTAGATGTTTATGCTTTGTTAGATCTAGGGGATACTCTTTCCTTTGTAACTCCTTATATAGCAGTCAAATTCGATGTTAGTCCAGAAACTCTCTCAGAACCCTTCTCAGTGTCTACTCCAGTTGGTGACCCAGTTATAGCTAGACGGGTATATAGAAATTGCCCTGTCACAGTCTCTCAAAAAGACACATCAGCAGATCTTGTAGAGTTAGAAATGGTAAACGTCGATATCATTCTAGGCATGGATTGATTACATTCCTATTATGCCTCAGTCGATTGTAGAACTAGGATTATTCATTTTTAGTTTCCAGACAAACCAATCTTAGAATGGAAGGGAATTAGCTTAGCGCCTATGGGTCGATTCATTTCTTACCTTAAGGCCAGAAAGATGATCTCTAAGGGTTATCTCCATCATCTTGTTCGAGTTAAGGATTCAAGCTCCGAAACCCCAACTCTTGAGTCAGTTCCAGTAGTTAATGAGTTCCCAGAAGTGTTTCCAGAAGATCTTCCCAGAGTTCCTCCTGAAAGGGAAATGGACTTCGGAATTGATCTCCTTCCACATACGCAGCCTATTTCTATTCCTCTTTACATAATTGGTCCAGCTGAGCTTAAGGAATTGAAAGAGCAGTTGAAAGACCTTCTAGATAAGGGCTTCATCAGACCTAGTATTTGTCCATGGGGTGCCCCAGTGTTGTTTGTGAAAATGAAAGATGGTTCTCTCAGGATGTGCATTGACTATCGGCAGTTGAACAAAGTCACAATCAAGAATAAGTATCCCATCCATAGGATTAATGACTTGTTTGACCAACTTCAGCGTGCTAGTCATTTTTCGAAGATAGACCTCACATCCGGTTAACATCAGCTCAGAGTCAGAGATAGTGACATTTCGAAAACAACCTTCAGAACCTGGTATGGTCATTATGAATTTGTAGTCATGTCATTTGTACTAACCAATGCTCCTACAGCTTTCATGGATTTGATGAATAGAGTGTTCAAAAAGTATTTGGACTTGTTTGTTATCGTCTTTATTGATGATATCCTCAATTACTCTAGGAATGAGGAAGAACATACGACTCATTTGAGAGTTGTTCTGCAAACTCTCAAAGATCGCCAGTTGTTTGCTAAGTTTAGAAAATGTGAGTTTTGGTTACAATCAGTTCCTTTCCTCAGGCATATAGTATCTAGTGAAGGGATCCGAGTGGATTCTCAGAAAATAGAATGGTGAAACAATGGCGCAGACCTACCTCTCCTACAGATATTTGAAGTTTCTTGGGTCTAGTAGGTTATTACAGAAGGTTCATGGAAGGAGTTTCATCCATAGCCTCTCCATTGACTAAGTTGACTCAGAAAAAAGTTATGTTTTAGTGGTCAGATGATTATGAGAAAAGCTTCGTAGAACTGAAATGTAGGTTGACTACAACTCCAATTTTGACTCTACCAGAGGGTTCAGACAGTTATGTTATCTATTGTGATGCTTCTAGAGTCGGCCTAGGTTGTGTGTTGATGCAGCGAGGTAAGGTTATAGCTTATGCTTCTGGACAACTTAAGGTGCATGAGAAGAATTATCCGACTCATAACCTCAAGCTTGTAGCACTAGTGTATGCACTTAATATTTGGAGACATTACTTGTATGGTGTTCACGTAGATGTGTTCACAGACCATAAAAGCCTTCATTATGTGTTCACCCAGAAAGAGTTGAATCTTCGCCAGAGGAGATGGCTTGAGTTCCTCAAGGATTATGACATGAATGTTCTTTACCATCCTGGTGAGGCCAATGTAGTAGCAGATGCCCTTAGAAGACTATCTATGGGTAGTGTAGCACATGTTGATGAAGAAAGAAAAGAACTAGCAAAGGATGTTCACAAGCTTGCTCGCTTGGGAGTTCACCTTATGAGCCTATCAAATGATGGTGTAACAGTTCAGAATGGGTCACAATCTTCATTAGTAGCGGAGGTTAAGGAAAAGCAAGAAAGTCATCTGATATTGCTTCAACTAAAGGGTGCAATCCACCAGCAGATAGTTGAGGTATTCTCTCAAGGGAGAGATGGTGTGCTTCGCTATCAGGGTCGATTATGTGTTCCTAAGTTGGGTGAGTTGAGACAGAAGATTCTTGCAGAAGCCCATAACTCCAGGTATTCTATTCATCCAGGCGCCACTAAGATGTACCTTGATCTACCGGAAGTCTTTTGGTGGAATGGCATGAAGAGGGATATAGCAGGTTTTGTTGCTAACTACCCCAATTGTCAGCAAGTGAAGGTAGAACATCAAAAACCAGGGGGTATGACTCAAGAGATCAACATTCCTACTTTGAAGTGGGAAGTGATCAACATGGACTTCATTATAGGTTTACCTCGTACTCGCAGATAACATGACTCCATTTGGGTGATAGTAGACAGAGTTACTAAGTCTGCACGCATTTTGGCTGTTAAGACTACAGACTCGACGGAGGAATACGCCAAGCCTTACATTAATGAGATAGTCAGGTTGCATGGGGTTCCTTTGTCTATCATCTTACATAAAGGTCATTAGTTTACCTCTCATTTCTGAAAGTCATTTCAGAAAGGTCTTGGTACTCAGTTTAATCTTAGCACAGCGTTTCATCTGTAAATAGATGGTCAGGCAGAGAGTACCATTCAGACCTTAGAGGACATGTTGAGAGCTTGTGTGATAGACTTCAAGGGTAGTTGGGATGATCACCTTCCTCTTATAGAGTTCGCCTACAAAAATAGCTACCATTCCAGCATTCAGATGGCCCCTTATGAGGAATTATATGGGCGTAGATGTAGATCTCCAGTTGGTTGGTTTGAAGTAGGTGAAGCAGCCTTGATAGGGCCAGATTTAGTTCACGATTCTATGGAGAAAGTGCAACTTATTAGAGATAGACTTAAGACAGCCCAGAGTTGCCAGAAGTCCTATGCAGATGTAAGGAGAAGGGAATTAGAGTTCCAAGTTGATGATTGGGTCTTCCTGAAGGTGTCACCTATGAAGGGGGTGATGAAATTCATCAAGAAAGGGAAGCTTAGTCCTAGATATGTAGGCCCTTACAAGATTTGAAAAGGGTTGGTAAAGTTGATTACGAGTTAGAGTTGCAAGCAGAACTAGCAGCAGTGCATCCGGTCTTTCACATTTCGTTCTTTAAGAAATGTGTGGGTGATCCAGAATCCATAGTACCTTTAGAGAGTGTAGCTGTGAAAGATAGTCTCACTTATGAGGATGTGCCAGTTGAGATTTTCGATCGTCAGGTTAGAAGGTTGAGAAAAAAAGAAGTCACTTCAGTTAATGTTTTGTGGAGGAGTCACTCAGTAGAGGGAGCTACTTGGGAAGAAGAAGCAGCCATGAAGGCCAAGTACCCTCACCACTTTGCTTCTGATTCCATTCCAGCTTGAGGTAATAGTTCCTCTCCAGTTTTCAGTCATTTATGCGCAGATTCAATCTTAGTATTATGTTCCTTCAGTTTGTACTTGCATTTTTAGCTTATTTGCATGTTCTTGGAACTCAGTTCAGTTAGAAATCAGTTTCCATAAATTTGTGGTCGGGTTGCAGCTCTTTCCCTCTATTTTCAGCTAGTTTAGTCTTCATTCGAGGACGAATGTTCCCAAGGGGGAGATAATGTAACACCCCATATCCTAGACAGACCAGATTCCAAATTTGAGAAGCTACAGGTGCCACTGACGGGCACCACCCACGGACTGTCCTGGTGGTCCGTAGTTCACCACTTGGAGCCCCTCCCAGAAAAGCCCAGAAAAATTATTCTATGTCCAGACCTATGCCAGGACCTACGGACCTTAGGTCAAACCACGGTCCGTTGTCCAGGGCCGTAGGTCGGGCCCCAGATTTCAGTCCAAGAAATCCCCCAGAAAATTAGCTAAGGGTCAGCCTACGCCAGGACCTACGGACCGTAGGTCAGACCACGGTCCGTGGTCCAGGTTCGTAGGTCAGACCATCATTATTCAACTCCCAGTAACGAACGATGGTTGACCAGCACGGACCGTTGGTCCATCCACGGTCCGTCAGTCAGTCCGTCGGTTGACTACGACAACAGTTAACTCAGAGGTCTTTTGGTCTTTTCCATATGCGTTGGACCCCTAAAGTACGTCGTTTAACCGCCTAACTACGTAGTTTTTGTTAGTTTAAGCCTAGTAACTTAATTAGAACTTACCCTAGTTAATTGATTCTCAAAAATTTAGAAAACTCATAGCAAAAGAGGAGAAAGAGTCGACCAGCCCTAGTCTAAGAACGCAACATGGTTTCATCAGTTCAAGCTCTGAAATCGAAAGATTTCTCCGTCGAATTCTTCACCAGGTATGTGGGATTTCACTAGTGGGTTCATTTCGCCCATTAGGTCCCTAGAATTCAGTCAGAATCTTGATTCCCTTGATATTATCTAGACCTAGGGTTTCTTGAATGTTAGAAGTTGTTGGGTTTTAGCTGTTAGAATGATCCAAATTATATTATCATGTGGTTGCTCAGTTTCTTGCATGAAATTCAGAACCCTAGCTATGTAGTTCCTTTAGTTCATGAATTACACATGCTAGGCCAGCTATTTTAGTTATTTACATGCTTCAGTTTACGAATGTCATATTATCAAATATAATTGTTGCATTCTTAGAGTTTGCATATCAGAACATCGAGCTATCCATGTTTTACAGAATTCAGTCATAATGTGTTAATTTCATACTCAATTGAGAGTATCTTAATACCGAGTGGACTAGGGTTCCAGCGTACCCTTATTGTCCTATAACTACGTGCCCCGTAGTTTGTAAGTATCCTCTATGGCCATCATTTTAGTGATCACGCCAGTCATGCCTTTACACCTATGGTAGGGTATATTGGGTCCTCTCGATGGGGGGTATATGTCGGACTCCACATTTAGCTCATGTGGTTTTATGTCGGTTATTAGTAGCTCCCACAGTACACTCAGATTCTAGTGCATTGACCAGGTTATCAGTTACAGTTCAGTATTCAGACTTAGCATATCATGTACTTGGTCATTTCATTCAGTTAGCTCAGTATTCAGTATATCTTAGTATTTACAGTCAGTTAAGATTATATCATTGCTCTTATGGATTTGTTCACTTATTATTATTGATCAGATTTATTCTATCATGCATGCTCAGTACCTATCATGTACTGACGCATACTCTGTGCTACATCATATTGTGATGTAGGTCCAGGTTCTCAGCTTCCAGATGACGCATAGATTGGTTCCCGATCTTCAGCTCAGCAGTATCAGTGGTGAGTCCTCATTCTCTGAGGACGACATACATTTTTCCTTTGCTTTTAGACTTGGTTTCAGTTTTTGCTAGATTTAGCTGAGGCATGGCCCAGCATTTCTAGTCACTTAGAGGTTTTATTTCAGACATAGTTAGATTCAGCTTTAGATTTGAGTTTGATACTTCAGTTGTTTATTAAAACTCATAGTTTCTTTATATGTTCAAACTTAGAGTGGGTATTCCCCATCATTTCATGATTTAGCTTCCGCATAGTATATTTTGATCAAAAATCTTTTAGTATGCTTATGATATGCCAGCTCAGGGTTAGCTTGGGGTCACTCGTGATCCTAGGTCCAGCGTCCGCGTCCAGGGGTTAGCCTTGGGGCATGACATAAAGTTATCGGGTAGATGAGTTGCTAGCCCAAATTCTGAATAAGGATTCAGGATCGGACGACATGCTTAAAGAAATAAAAGCTGATTTGTCATCCTTGAATAACAAAGTAAACTTTCACTCAGAATCTATCAAGCAACTCGAATGGCAAATGAACAAACTTTCTGCCCAAATGGAATCCAAGCCATTAGAGAGATGTGCAAATGAGGATGTGGTGAATTTGGAAGAAGATCATGACAAATGCTTAGCGGTATTGACCCACAGTGAGAAGGTAGAAGGTGGTGATGTGAAAGTGATCAGTGAGGAAAATACGAGTAAGGAGAAAGAAGTCACAGTGATGTAGAGGAATCCAACCAAGCACCGGAAGATGACACACCCAAAGATGTTGAAGAAATTCCACAACAAAGCATCACCGAGGAATTGCAAACGTCTAAGGAAGGGGCAGCCCCTCCCCAATGCCGGTAAAAGCATTGCCCAAAATAAATCCACCATTTCCTCAAAGACTTAAAAAATGGGTGTAGATGAAAAGCTAAAGAAATTTCTCTCCGTGTTTAAGACCTTGTCCATAAATCTGCCTTTGGTGGAAGCATTGTTGGAAATGCCCGGTTATGCTAAGTTCATGAAAGAGTTGGTAACCAAGAAAGGGAGAATGGATTTTGAAACAGTTCAAGTGTCTCACAACTTTAGTGCTATAATGACCAGCAATGTCATTAAAAATAAAACTGATCCGGTGGCGTGTACCATCCCATGCACTATTGGAATGCTTTAATTTACCAAAGCATTATTTGATTTGGGGGCTAGTATTAACTTGATTCCATAGGCCATTTACAAACAGCTTGGATTTGGTGTACCTAAGTCGACAAAAATGCGGCTCATTATGGCTGATTATTCTATCAAACATACCATTGGCATACGTTGTGATATTTTAGTGAAAGTGGATAGGTTCATATTTCCAGCAGACTTTGTCATTATGGATTGTGAAATGGATACCGAAGTATCTATTATTCTGGGTAGGCTATTTTTGGAAATTGGAAGAGCTCTGGTTGATGCTGAAAGTGGTTAGTTAATGTTGCGGGTAAATTATGAGGAGGTTACTTTTAATATGTACAAATCGATGAATCAACCTAGTGATATTCATGTGGTCTCAACAATTGATGTTATTGACGAAGTAGTGGCTAGTGTGAGTGAAATGATGTGTATCAATGAACCCCTTGTTGCCGTCCTTTCCAATTATAAAGAGGATGAAGTCCAAGGGTACGATGAAGTTGTGGCTTCTCTATCGGAATAAGGTGCTCATTCTAAAAATCCATTGAAGGTCGATATTGATCTAAAAATCGAGAAATCCCCCCCCCCAAGTGAAACCATCCACGGAAAACTCCCAAAGCTTGAATCGAAAGTCCTACCATCTCATCTTCGGTATGTATTTCTGGGAGCGAACAACACATTGTATGTCATCATCACAACAGACTTGCTTAATAGGTAAGTGAAATTGCTTGTTGAGGTATTAATATGGTATAATAAGGCCACCAGATTGATAATTGCTGATATTGTAGGGATTCCCCCCAGAATTTGCACTCATAAAATCAAAATGGCTAGATGTGGGAGTGGTATATCCTACTGGGGATAGCAAATGGGTAAGTCTTGTACAATGTGTACTGAAAAAGGGAGGCATCACAGTGGTTTCAAATGAAAAAAGAGAACTTGTACCTATGAGACCGGTCACTGGTTGGAGAGTCTGCATGGACTACCGGAAGCTCTATGCGTGGACCGATAAAGATCATTTTCCAATGCAATTTATTGACCAAATGCTTGATAGGCTAGCGGGGCGTGGATGGTACTGCTTTTTGGATGGCTATTTCGGGTACAACCAGATTTCCATTGCACTGCAAGATCAAGAGA
Organism: Solanum etuberosum; assembly: GCA_029582245.1. NCBI lineage: Eukaryota > Viridiplantae > Streptophyta > Magnoliopsida > Solanales > Solanaceae > Solanum > Solanum etuberosum. Next base: position 1,551 of record JAJONR010002275.1, on the reverse strand, counting down.
AAACCACTTTTACATGTCCCTATGGGACTTTTGCTTTCAAGAGGATTCCTTTTGGGTTGTGCAATGCTTCAAAAACTTTCCAACGATGTATGCTTTCTATTTCCGCATATATGGTAGAAGACTCGATGGTGGTATTCATGAATGATTTTTCAGTTGTTGGTGATTCATTTGAAGAATGTCTTGAACATTTTGGGCAGGTATTACAAAGATTCGTGGAAACCAACCAAGTTCTAAATTTGGAGAAGTGTCATTTCACGGTAAAGGGGAGAATTGTTTTGGGGCACAAAATTTCTAGAGAAGAATACAAGTGGATCAAGCAAAGTTTGAGGTCATTGCCAAGCTTCCTCCTCCCATTTCTTTAAAAGGTGTCCAGAGTTTCCTATGCCATGCGGGTTCTACATGCAGTTTATCAATGATTTTTCCAAAATAGCTCACCCTCTTTGCAAATTTCTAGAGAAGGAATCTACCTTACATTTTGATGACGCTTGCCTCAAAGCATTTTTGTGCTTGAAAGAAAAATTGGTGTCAGCTCCGATCATTATTACCCCTGATTGGAGTATCCCATTTGAACTCAGGTGTGATGCTAGTGGTATTGCTTTGGGGGCTGTTCTTGGTTTACGCAAAGAGAAAGTATTCCATCCGGTTTATTATGCAAGTAAAACACTGAATGTGGCTTAAATGAATTATACGGTCACGGAGCAGGAGTTGCTAGAAGTGGTGTATGCATTTGAGAAATTTAAAGCATATTTCTTGGGAACTAAAGTGGTGGTGCACACAGATCATATGGCCATTAGATATTTGATGGCTAAGAAAGATGCAAAGCCAATATTTATTCGGTAGTTGCTATTGTAACAAGAATTTGATTTCGAAATAAAGGATCTGAAGGGTTGTGAAAACCAAGTGGCAGATCATTTGTCTCGATTAGAAACCAACTTGGTTGATTGCAATGAGAGGCACATTATGGCGGAATTTCCTGACGAATCAGTGATCAGGGTAACCCAAGGAAACTCACCTTGGTATGTAGACTTCGCTAACTATGTAGTGTGTGGAATAATACCCAAGGGCCTAAAGTTCTACAAATAAAAGAGATTCATGTTCGATGTAAAGAGGTATTTCTGGGATGAACCATATCTATTCAGAGAATGTAGAGATTATATCATTCGAAGATATGTACCAGAAGAGTAAGTCACTGCAATTCTCAATGCCTGCCACGCTTCGCCTGTCGGTGGACATCATAGTGGGGTGCGAACAACCGCTAAAGTGAATACAAGGATATAATTACTTCAGTAAATTCGATTGTAAATCAGGATTTTACTACTTAAAACTAGAAGATGAATCAAAGAAACTAACAGGCTTTACAGTACCTCAAGGATACTATGAATTTTAATTCCATTTTTATCTATTTGAATTCCTAAAAATTCTATCTGATTTTTCATTATTTCTGCCTTTGTTATGCTTAGGCTAATTCCTGAAGTTTCTATAATGTTTATGAATTTGTTTAGTAGGTTTATATGTTCATCTTGCGTCCTTGAGTATAATAGTATATCGTCT
>JAJONR010002274.1:0-49676 GCA_029582245.1 Solanum etuberosum | reverse complement strand
TCGACGTTGTCACAGATTTAACTCCTTCTGTCTAAAGATATATTGAAGGCTTTTATGATCTGTGAAGATGTCAACATGAACGCCATATAAATAGTGTCTCCAGATCTTTAACGCACGCACAACTGCAGCCAACTCTAAATCGTGGGTTGGATACTTCTTCTCATTCTTCCTCAACTACCTTGACGCATATGCGATAACCTTACCATGTTGCATTAGAACACATCCCGACCCAACACCAGAAGCATCACAGTACACCGCATAGCCTTCTGAACCCTCTGGCAATGCTAGAATTGGTGATGATGTCAACCTGTCCTTCAGCTCCTGGACACTATGCTCGCAAGCCTCAGTCCACTGGAACTTAGCTGCTTTTTAAGTCAGCTTCGTTAAGGGTACTGAAGGTGAAGAAAACCCCTCTACAAATCTTGTATAGTACCCAGCTAACCCTAAGAAACTACGAACCACAGTCGGAGTCATGGGTCTGGGCCAAGTCTTTACGGCCTCAATCTTTTATGTATTAACCGTAATGCCTGCATGTGATACAATATGGCCTAATAAAGCTACAGATTCCAACCAGAACTCACATTTAGAAAATTTTGCATAAAGTTCTCGATCTCGAAGAACCTGAAGGACTGCTCGCAGATGATTTTCATGCTCATATTTTGAACGTGAATACACCAAAATATCATCAATAAATATAATCACAAACAAGTCTAGATACGACCTGAATATATTATTCATCAGGTCCATGAACACTGCTGGGGCATTAGTTAATCCAAAAGACATTACCAAGAACTCAAAGTGTCCATCTCTGGTTCTAAAAGCTGTCTTTGGAACGTGTTTCTCCCGAACTCGTATATGGTGGTACCCTGATCTTAAATCAATCTTTGAGAAGCACTCAACACCTTGTAACTGATCAAACAAATCATCGATCCTCGGAAGGGGATACTTATTCTTTATAGTCGCCTGTTTCAGTTATCGGTAATCGATACACATTCTTAGTGAGCCATCTTTTTCCTCATGAATAACACTGGCGCACCCCATGGTGAAGCACTAGGCCTGATAAAGCCTTTATCCAGCAAGTCTTTCAGCGGATCTTTCAAATCCTTTAGCTCAGCAGGAGGCATTCTATAAGAGGGATAGATATGGATTGTGTACCTGGTAGAATATCGATAGCAAAATTAATTTTCCGTTCTGGAGAGATACCAAGAAGCTCGTCTGGAAATACATCTAGAAAATCATTAACTACCGGAATAGACTGAAGTGTCAGTGGTTCTGCATCTATATCATGAACGCAAACAAGATGATAAATACAACCCTTAGTAATCATCCTCCTCACCTTAAGATAGGAAATAAACCTACCTTTCAGCGTTGCTGTATCGCCTTTCCATTCCCGAACTGCCTCTCCTAGAAAGTGGAATCTAACAATCTTTGTCTGACACTCAACGTTAGCATAACAAGACGCTAACCAGTCCATACCCATAATGACGTCGAAATTGACCATCTCTAACTCTACCAGGTCTACAGAGGTCTGACGGTCGATAATTTCTACAGTGCAACCTCAATAGACTCTCCTGGAAATAATAGACTCACCCACTGATGTAGATACAATAAAGGGTCGATCTAATGACTCTGCTACTATACATAACTTCCCCGCAATAAATGGAGTAAAATAAGACAGAGTAGATCCAAGATCTATCAAAGCATAAACACAATGTGAGCAAACAATCAATGCGCCTGTCACAACATCTGGTGATGACTCTGAGTCCTGTCGGCTGACTAGTGAATATGTACGGTTCTGGCCACGACCAGAACTAGATGCTCCCTTTCTACCTCTGCCTCTGCCTCTACCTGCTGAAGTCTGGGGTCCACGCCCTGTAGACTGTGCTGATGAGGAGGAACCTACTACTGACCCGATCGACTAACCTATTGTCGGGCAGTTCCTCCACCCATGCCCCTCCTGTCCACAAGAATAACAACCTGTGGAACCCTGCCTGCACATCCCGAAATACATCCTACCGCAAGAAGCACAATGCGATGGGGCTGTCCTAGCCTGGCCTGAATCCCTCTGTTGCTGAGAGCATGATGCTCGTGAACCCTCACCTGGGCCTGACTGCCCCTGACGATCAAATCTACTACCCTGGAACTGCTATGATGGAGGTCTAGGTGGCCTACTAGAATATCGTGGTCTGGACCACCCTGAAAATCTCCCTGTGAACTAGCGGGCCTAGCCCTCTTCTGTCTCTCTCTCTCGAATCTCTCACTCATATATTGTAGATGTCGGCGATCCTCTATGCCTTGTGCAAAGGCCTGAATTCACGAGATATCCATATTATCATTTAGTGCAGCGGTAGAACAAAAGTCGATATAGTCTTAGTCAAGCCCTCCCACAAATCTACGCACCCTGTCATGCATCGTATCAACAAATGCTGGTGCATATCTAGCCAATAAATCAAATCTCAGCCCGTACTCTCGGACACTCATACTGCCCTGTCGGAGGTTCAAAAACTGGTCCACCCAACCATCCCTGGTCTCTTGAGGCCAATAGTGACCTATGAAAGCTTCTGTAAAGCTATCCAAAGTGGGTAGAGATGCATCTTTTCTCCTAGATCTCTCCCAACTTTCGTACCACAATACTGCAACATCACGCAATTGAAATGCTGCTAACTCAACTGACTCAGTCGCTGAGGCATGCATGACTCTGAATATCCTATGAAGCTGATTAGCAAAGTGCTGAGGGTCCTCCCTGCGATCTGTCCCTGTAAATAGTGGAGGATTCAAGGCAAGAAATTCATGAACTCTCAATCTTCTGGGCCCTTCAGAAGGTCCGGCAACATCTGGCACAACTGGCTGGCGGTGTACAGCTACTAACTGTGCTAACATACATACTGCACTCTTGAAATCCTGATCAGATGGAATAGGAGGAACTAGAGGTGGTACTGCTGGTGGAGCCGGGGGTCCTGTATCCCTTGGAGGCTCCTGAAGCGTTGGAGAAGTTATAGGGGGCTGAGAAGATATCTCCCCCTGGGTCTCACAATGGGCTACCTCCACCTGTGGTACCTTGCCGGTACCCTCGCCTGCAATTGTATCTAGTCCCTGGCTAGCTGTGGACTATCTGGTGTCAGCCATCTCTATCTGCATAAAAATATCAATTATAAGCCAGAAACCTCAACCCTTGAGACACCGCTCTATAGCACGAGGTGACCAAAAGAAAGATAGTCATTCTAACATTCCCGATAGCTTCTTGCTTATCGGATGTGGTGCACAACACATATATAAACAAGACTCTACTAGACACGGCTTGCAGACTCCCTAGGATACGACGTTGCTATGATACAAAGTTTGTCATGCCCCAAACTCAAGCGGCGCAACAGGCTCTTAATGCCAAAACTCATGCCCGAGACGACCCTGCTGAATCATTTGCTACTAGTGTATGGCAGCCACACGCAATCAAGAAAAATAACAAGTATATCTCGGCTTAAAATTAAGCCCTCGGCCGGCAAGGCCCCTGTCAACTGATCAATAAAAGAAACAGCTACTCCCAACAGTTCATATAAAGAAATAACAAACAAGCACAAAAGTCCTAATTGGGCCGTTGAGGCCACCATGATCTCTATACCAAAACTGAAAGCAGGTATATATCAAGACAATACATCAAACAGCTAACAAGCTTCAGCAAACCAACAAACTAGGCCAGCATCGCCATAACATAGCTATACACTCCACACACTAGTCTGCAAGCCTCTAAGAGTAGTAAAGATTGGCGGGACAGGGGCCCCAGACTACCCATAAAAATATATACAACAAAAGCTAACAAACCTCCCAACTCTGGCAGCTTCGGAGGAAAGGGGCTAGCCAACCGGATAGAAGTCAATCCTACTGCTGAGGAGGTCTACTGGGTCGTCTGTCGGGACCTGCAGGTATGAATGCAGTACCCCCAGACAATGGGGCATCAGTATGAAATAATGTACCGAGTATGAAAGGCAATAGACTATGAGCAGGTATCCTAATATACTGGGAGTAATCCGAAAAATAAATCAAGGATAAGATAAGTGTACTGACCTGCTCCTAAATCTAAACATATCAAAAATAATAAAACAACAACCTAACCAAGCCCCCATAAGCTCGGCAGGTACTAATATGAGTAATGATGACTAATGTGGAGCCAATCATTTGGAAGAGGGTATGATATATGATAAATTAAGCATATAGGTAATGTCATGTGCAAATATATTCTATAGCTTAATTCTGGGAATATTTGGTTTAGGTATTGTTACGTAACTTTGCTTTGGTTTTGAGTTTTCTTATAGTTTTCATATTATGATTCAATTTTGATATATTGGTTATTAAATTAAATAGTAGGTGTGTTGTCTTATATGATTATTATTAGATTTATGATTTTGGAGAAGTTGGAACTTAACACTAGATTTGAAATTTGGAAAATATGAGAGTTGACATGTAATTGGCATCAAAATTAGGAATTTGATTATAACTTCAGGTGAGTTTTTGGGTCTAGGCTAAACCTATAATAATATGGGTGTTGTTAGTTTCAAAACCTTATTGTGATTATTTACTTGAATAGATTGTATTGATTTGGAAGCTTAGCGAAAGGGGAAGGCTCAAGTCCCAGAGTGATTGTTTGATTATTAGAGACAAGTGGATTTCTAAACCCTTGTTAAGTGTATAGAATTGTGTATTTCCTTTTAGTATGTGTTTGGTAGTAATGGGACTTGGTGATGAGTTAACTTTTCCATGTTAAATAATTTTAATGATGAAAAATGGGTAATAAAAGGCAATGTGATTAATCATTGGTGTGTGATGTATTTAGAATGGTTTGAAAGGCTTATTGATTAATTGTTGATGTTGTATCACGATTGTGTTGTTGTGAATTATGCATTGTTATGAAAATGGTCATCTCCTCATTATTTCTGTGAACATGTTATTTACATTGGTTTTGAGACATGATTGTGAAAAGTGTTATGTGAATTGAGTAAGAATAAGAAATTAAAGATGATGTACCATTTCGAGGGACGTGTTGCACGCCGCGACGTATACTATATTTTGAGGGACGTGTCGCACGTTGTGATGGATTCTATTATCCAGGGACGTGTGGCACGCCACGACAGATTTTATTATGGAGGGTTGTGTCGCACGCCGCGATGGATACATGGAAAGATATGTCGCCTATGGGTCTCGAACTAAGAGACAGCGGGTGTGTATCGTTAGGTCAGACATGCATCATTATACTTGACATTGCATTTCATTGCATTGCACATTTTTGTCATTGTTGAACTTGATCTTGTGTGTTGCTGATCTTGTGAGTGCCTTTCTGTTGATATTGTGATTGATGAATATTGAGTTTTTTGTTGACGATATGTAATTTGTTAGAGTGTTGTTGTTGAGTTGTGTGTTATGTAAACTGTGAATTGTTAGGTTGGACTGGTTTTATGCAGGTTGTAGTTGTGGAGGTTCGGATGGGGTGTAAGGAGTACCCGTATTCTATTCCCTTAGCTTGTGTTTAGAAGTTTACTTGCTAAGTACCGTGTGGTTTGGTACTCTCCCCTTGCTTCTACATTTTTGTAGGTTACGAGCCCGGATCTTCGTATTACTTTCTAACCTCTTCTTTTTCGAGGCTTCCTGTGGAGATTTGTGAGGTAGCTGTTTGTCATCTCAGCGGACCTTCTTACTCATGTTTATGATTTTGTTTTACTTGAGAGACAACGTCATTTGAAACTTAGGTATTTTCGATCAATACTAGTATTTTCATTAGAGGCTTGTGCACGTGAAAACTAGGTTTTGGGGATTTAGTTAAGCTGACTTGTTATCCGTGTTAGTAATTGTTATTGAACTTCTATTATTTCTTATTTCCATACTTTATTGAAATGGTTGGGTTGTAGTTTACTTGTCTTGGTGGGATAAGAAGAGTGCCTTCACATACATTTTTAGGTTGTGACAAAATGGTATCAGAGCCCTAGGTTCATAGGTCTCACATGTATACAAGACGAGTATACGTAGAGTATCGTGGATCTGTACGGAGACGTCTGTACTTATCTTTGAGAGGCTATGAAGACTGTTACGAAACTTCATTTTGTTCATTATTTCTCATCGTGCATGGTTACCTTATGTAGTAGTGATATCGTATATTCTTTTGACAGATAATGAGGACTAGAGCTACTGTTACTTGTAGTAGAGGGGAGGCACTTCCCGAGGCATTTGTTGAGGCCCCAACTAGGGGTAGGGTAGAGTCCGAGCTAGAGGTCATGCTTGTGGAACGACCCTAGCCAGAGGTCGTGCCCGTGCAGCAGCACCAGTGGGGGGCCGTGCTAGAGACGTCTCTCTAGAGCCTCAGATTGATGATAGACAGGACTAGGTTCCTCCAGAGCCTGCAATTACACCTTTGCTTCAGGATAAATTATTGAGGGTGTTAAGTGTGCTGGAGAGCTTTACTAAGGGTGGTGGTGCGACCGCCACACCACAGGACTCTCAAACTAGAGAGGGGGCTCAGACCCAAGAGCAGCAGCAGGCTCAAGTTATTCAGGATGTTGTGGGGTAGCCACCAGTGGATCCCGTGGTTGGGAATGATCTTGCACCAGTAGTTGGGGGTGAAGGTGCACCATTGGTTCTTCTGACAGAGGATGAGCAGCATAGGTATGATAAATTTTGAAAGATGGACCCATCCCAAGTTAGGATGGGAAGAGTGAGGACGCTCATGAGTTTCTGACTACATGCCTAGATATGCTAGAGGTGGTTGGGTTAGTTGAGTCACATCTACCCTCCAACTTCGTGGGCCAGTGAGAGAGTGGTGGAGAACTTATTCAGGGTCTTTGCAAGTTGGATCTCCTCCATTGACTTAGGAGATATTTTCCAGTGCCTTTCATGACCGCTTCATCCCTTGGAGCATGAGGGAGGAGAGCCGTTTGAGATTTGAAAATATGAGACAGGACAACTTATATGTTACTGAGTATTAGGCCCATTTTTGCCAGTCTTCTAGGGATGCTTTGGCCATTATTCCAGATGAGACAGAGATAATCCATAGATTTATGAGGGGGCTGACTTTCACTATCAGATCGGCTGTGTTTAGGGCATCTTGAAAGGAGGCTTCCTTCCAATCCATTGTGAGCGCCTCTAAAGAGGCAGAATTGATGGAGAGAGTGGAGTTTGGGGACCCTAAGAGGGCCCGTACATCAGGTCAGTTTCATGGTTCCTCATCTGGAGGCTGGGGATCACACTGAGGGGTGGTTCCTTTCAGCATCGGGGACCCATTCATGCATCTATGTCGACATCCAAGGGTGGTCAGATACCTCTAGGTTCTTCTAGCATGGGTCAGGGCTCATACGGTTCACAGCAGCGACCTACAGGGCGAGGCAATTTTAGTGGGTTTTTAGGATCCGCACAGCAGTTCCCGAGTCAGAGGTTTTCTTTAGTTGTGGAGATACCGATCACCTGATATGACAGTTTACTTCCTAGAGGGGTCGTGGAGGACCCCAACCTAATTATTTATTTTAAACCAGACCACCGGTGGCACAGCGTAGAGGCTAAGGCAGAGTTCAGTCAGGTAGAGGCTGTAGAGCTTTTAGTAGCGGTACTGCAACTCAGCAGAGTGGGGGTAGAGGTACCACCCAGGCTGGAGGTGGCAGAGGGGGCCACTGTTATGCTTTCCTAGGGAGACCCGAGGCGGAGACTTCTGATGCTGTTATTACAGCTATCATCCCAGTATGCCATCGATCTGCGTCTGTATTGTTTGATCCGGGGTCTACATTCTCTTATGTGTCTACCTATTTTGCTGCTGAATTTGATATGATATGTAATAGCATGACTGTACCTATTCGTGTTTCTACACCCGTGAGTAAGCCCTTAGTGGTGGATCGAGTATATCGATTCTGTCTTATTTCTTTGGCGGGGTATGACACTTTGGTAGACTTAATCATTCTTGGGATGGTAGACTTTGATGTTATCTTGGGTATGAATTGTCTTTCTCCTTATCATGCTATTCTTGATTGTAATGCTAAGACTATGACCTTAGCAATGCCTGATGTTCCGAGGGTTGAGTGGAAGGGTACTAGTGGCTCTTATCCTATCAAGGTCATCTCCTTCATTCATGCTCAGAGATTGGTGGAGAGAGGGTATTTGTCTTACTTAGCCTTCATTTGGGACACTAGTATTGAACCATCTCTCATGGATTCTATTCCCGTGGTTCAAGAGTTTCTCTATGTATTTCATTCTGATGTTCCAGATGTTCCTCCCGATAGGGATATTGATTTTGCGATTGATTTGGAGCCTGGTACAAAACCCATTTCAATTCCTCCTTACCGTATGGCTCCAGTAGATTTGAAAGAGTTGAAGGATCAGTTGAAGGATTTGTTGAGTAAGGGGTTTCTTCGCCCTAGTGTGTCACCTTGGGGTGCCCCTATGTTGTTTGTGAAGAAGAAGGATGACACTATGAGGATGTGTATTGATTATAGACAGTTGAACAAAGTAATAGTGAAAAATAAGTATCATCTTCTGCTTATTGATGACTTATTTGATCATCTACAAGGAGCATCATTGTTCTCTAAGATTTATTTGAGGTCCGGGTATCATCAGTTGGAGATTAGGGCATCAGATATCCTTAAGAGAGCTTTTTAACTAGGCATGGGCATTATGAGTTCCTAGTGATGTCCTTTGGGTTGACTAATTCCCCTGTAGCATTCTTGGAGTTGATGACCGGGGTGTTTCGACCTTATCTTGATTCAATTGTGATTGTCTCTATCGATGATATTTTGGTTTACTCCAGGACTGAGGAGGACCATGTCCGCCACTTGAGGATTGTACTTCAGAGGTTGAGGGAAGAGAAGTTGTATAGCAAGTTTTCAAAGTGTTAGTTGAGGCTTAATTCTGTGGCATTCTTGGGACATGTAGTGTCCAAGGAGGGTATTAGAGTAGATGCGGCTAAGATTGAGGCAGTCAGAAGCTGGACGCGACCTACTTCTCCTACCAAGATTTAGAGTTCTGTGGGATTGGCAGGCTATTATCGACGATTTGTTCAGAGTTTTTCCACTATTGCAGCCCCATTGACCAGATTGACTCGACAGGGTATGGATTTTCAGTGGTCCGATGAGTGTGAGGAGAGATTTCAAAAGCTCAAGACTTTGTTAACTTCGGTTCTTGTATTGACTCTACCTAAGGAAGGTGTAGACTTTACTGTGTATTGTGATGCTTCAGGAGTCGGATTGGGTGGTGTATTGATATAGAAGGGGAAAGTGATTGCTTATGCTGCTAGGCATTTGAAGTCCCATGAGAAGAACTACCCTACTCATGATTTGGAGTTGGCAGTAGTGGTCTTTGTACTTAAGTTATGGCGTCACTATTTGTATGGGGTGCATCGTGATAGTTGTATTGGTCAAAAAGTAAGGTAAGTAAGTCTATTCGATTCCATATTCCTTGGAATGAAATTTGATATTTGTGATGAATAACAATGAAGTGAATTTCCTAAGTTCTATTCCTAGTAAAGGAAACATAGTGGCAGCGTACGATCTCCAAATAGCTAACAATATTTCCCCCCTCTCTCCTCAGTGTGTAGAATTACTTCATTATATGTTCATTACTCTATACTTGTGTAATTATCCTTTTATGTGCTGGTATAGAAACAATATTTGCAAAAGCAAGCTTGGTGAATTCTCCTCTTAGTAAATTGAAGTCAATTGTGTCATTTAAGCTCACAAGTAATGTATTGATGTTACATAGATCCTTATGTTAGTTTTACGGTCTTGGAGTATTATTTTCATGTCTTTTAATACTGGTCCGTAGTTCCAAATATAAAAAATGATTATGACCACAAAAACAACAATCTCAAAGATTAAAGAATCTAAGTGAAGCAATATGTATAATTATGGGTGGCAGCCTAGGGGCAAAAGCCTAGCATGGGTTGATCTCAATTGGTATAGAAGGGTGGCAGCTCAGGGGCGAAAGCTTAGCATGTGTCGATCCCAATTGGTATAGAAGGGTTACAGCTCAGGGGGGAAAGCCTAGCATGGGCCGATTCCAATTTGTGTAATTATGAGGATAGCATCCAAGGGGTTAAAATGCCTAGCATGGGTAATCCTCTTCAACCACTGATCAGCTGGTCATTTGTATCACATGCCTTATAAAGATCACAACACACAGAAAAGTAAAGAAATGAATGTAACATGCATGGTCCCACAAGAGTAACAAAGGTGGTCTCCTATTCTGATCTATGCACTTACAAATACTTGATTTCATTTGAGCCTTGTTTTACATATGTAATTGCCTTACATATTCAGTACATTTTTTTCATACTGACGTCCCTTACGGGGACGCTGAATTTCATGCTGCAGGCACAGGTACTCCAACTAGTAGACCTCTTTAGTAGGAGCACAGGTACTCAGTTGCTATTGGTGAAGCTCCAGGTTGATTCGGGGCTTACCGAGTCCTTGGCACCTATTTTGTTACTGTATGATAATTAAGGGTAAGGCGGGGCCTTGTCCTGCCCTAAACTAAGGTTTTCTATCTTTTAGAGGCTTTGTAGACTAATGTATATAGTTCAGTTGCGTCTTGTCTCTTAACAAGTTGTGGCCTGAACAACCAAGTCTTGTATATAAGTTTTGGGTCTACTTATGTTTGTTCGCATCACTGCATCCTATATGAACTTGTCACAACTTTAAGATTGTCATAGTTATATGCATAGTAAGCACAGGTTACATGTTGGTTCTCTCGGGCCTTTAGGGCATCGGGTGCCTGTCCGTCTTAATGGGATTTGAGGCATGACAAGCACAGGCACTCTAGCTAGTAGACCTCTTTAGTAGGAGCACATGTACTCAACTACTATTGGTGAAGCTCCAGGTTGATTCGGGGTTTACCGAGTCTTTGGAACCTATTTTGTTAATGTATGATAGTTAAGGGTAAGGCGGGGCCTTGTCCCGCCCTAAACTAAGGTTTTCTATCTTTTAGAGGCTTTGTAGAATGATGTATATAGTTAAGTTGTGTCTTGTCTCTTAACAAGTTATGGCCTCAATGGCCAAGTCTTGTATATAAGTTTTGGGTCTACTTATGTTGGTTCGCATCGCTGCATCCTATGTGAACTTGTCACAACTTTAAGATTGTCATAGTTATATGCATAGTTAGCAATGTTACATGTTGGTTCTCTCGGGTTTTTAGGGCATCAGGTGCCTGTCCGTCTTAATGGTATTTGAGGCGTGAAAAAAGTAGTATCAGAGCAGGTCATCCTTGGGAGTCTCACTACAAGAAAACAGTCATTTAGCTACAGACGCAAATCCTAGCTAAAGTGATTAAATCCCTAGCTAATGTCAATTTTGCTAGGAAAATGACCCTACCAGACCTTCAAAGCTAATAAGCTCTTAGCTAATTTTTAGCTAGCAGATTATGTCATTCCTAGCTAATTTAGCTAAGATATCTCTGCTAGGCTCTTTCCGTAGTAAACATTTTGCTACGATGTATACTATCTAAATTCATAGCAAAATTTGCTTGCTCAATGTTGACTTTACTAAGACTTAGCAAGGAAATACCCTATCTAAACTTATAAATTCTCTAGCTATTTTTCAAATTTTACTTGGAATATTTTCTTTGCTGAATGACTAGCTAAAAATAGGTAGGGATATTTTCTAAATAAATTTGGCTGGAAATTGTATGACGAAATACAAATATAATGTTCTATATTTGACACAAGAGGAAAAACACAGTTAAATCTAATCAATTTTTCAAAATAAGCACAATCTGAATATCATCAATCCTTGAATAGTGACGTACATGTTTACTAGCTAAAACATGTCTTAAAACACAAAAACAGTAACATAAATTATCTAAGGATTTGGGGTAGAACCAGATCCATCTGGTGGTGGTTGAGGAGTAAAACCAAGCATTCGAGCCACAGCAGCACGAACCACAATAGTTACTTGAGCTTCCATATTTTTCGAATATCCATTTGCACATGCTCTTGCATATTCGTCATCCGTTGCTCTAACACGCGGTCAAGAAGTTGTTAAAATTCCGGTGTTTCAAATATTTGTTGAGTAGTAATATTTGAAGGATTTTGAGTAGTGGAAGATGCACAATAAGAATTCAAAGAATCTACCAGCAAACAATTTCTAGAACCAAGCCCATATATTTTTCCTTTTTTAGTTCCGCCAACTGTTTCTATCCAAGTTTTCAGTAATTCCTCCTCCGAAACCATTTTCAATAAATTCACATCATCTTCACTAGTTTTTCTCCTTCATCTTCTCCATTTTCGATCGTGTTTCTCTCCATGTCTCCGTCATCTACTTCCAGACCTTCTTCATTCCTTAATGTTGAAGTCTCACCAACCTTATCCTTAATTATATTTGTAAATATATTCTGAAAAATAATAAAGTAATTAGCTATTACATGGTATAACAAAGCTATCAAGTTGCAAAAGGTGCTATGAAAGTACTCAAATTTATTCTGTAATAGAATAAATGGACAACAAGAAATAAACTTATCTGATTAAAGGACTACAATACTCTAGTTGATGAAGTAAACAATGAAATATATATTTTAACTAATACAAGAACATCTTTCCTAAATTCTCTATTGAAACAATATAGGTTCCTTATTCAAACCTTAAGGTGGAATGAGAGTCATCAGGCAGAAATAAAATACAATGAGTTCAATAAGAAATATACAGATGGGAAGATGTTTGGAACAACCTGTTCATGTTGAACTGTACTTCCACCACTGGTATGCCTTTAACCTATACCCCGCCGAAGATAATTGATGGACGACCAGTAATTCTATTAGAGGCACCAGAAATAGCGAAACAGACTGATGTATGAAATAATTCTCTAGTGATGTATACGTTGTGAAGCACCTACTTTCTCCTACATGAAAACTTATATTGATGGGTACTAAAATTTTGTTTTTGTACCTGAGTTAAATTACAAAAATGCAGGCTGCTACATAGTGAAATTCCAAAACCAAAACGATAGAGATGAAGTCCTGTTCACTTGCCCTGAATCTGGATTTTATTGATGCCTGGTGAAATGACTATTCTGATGGAATAAATACATGATCATTTTACGCATATAAAGGTAGCAAGTAGGTCTTCCAATTTTTGTTGTCTGCTAACAGTGATCTATGCCAAAAAATTGTAGAGCGGAAAGGAGAACTTATGGCAAGAATTACTTAGAATAGGTTCTATCATCACTGAACCTTGGTAAATTTGTGGAGATTTTTATTCTCCCCTGCTAGATTTGGAATGAATTAGGGGCCAACAGGTCAGTGAATCTGAAACAAAAGACTTTCAACAAGTAATAAATGTATTAAATCTTACAGATATGAAATCTATTGGAAGAAGGTATACTTGGACAAATTGTAACATATGGGATAGAATCGACATGGCTCTTTGTAATAATTCTTGGATGATATACAACACGGAACCCTGACAGCTCAATTGAAGAAGAATAATTTTTCTAATAACTCGTCGATTCTTAATGAGCACTACAGTTTAGATGGTGGACCCCATAAGCCTTTTAGATTTCTGAACATACTCACTAAACATGAGAGCTTTTCAAACATTGTTACGACCATTTGGAAATAAAATGTAAAAGGAGGAGATATGTATTGCAAAAAATGAAGTTGTGTAAAGAACCTCTATAGAGGTTATTGACAAAGGAAATGGGTAGCTTGGACATTATAGTCGCTGAGGCAAGAGAGAAGTTAGAATCCATCCAAAAACAGATCACTCAGCATGTGGCGACTAGTGTCGCCAACACTGTTTTTGACATAGAAAAAGAAGTTGTAGTTGAACATAAAAATAGTCTGATCTCCAGGAGAAGGTGTTGAAACAGAAATCTAAGGCTCACTGGCTCGATGTAGCAGGATACAACAACAAGAAGTAGTTCATTATCTGTGTGAAAACTAGAGCCAACATGGATAATATTTCTATTTTAACCAGTCTTGATAGTAGACACCTCCTAAAACATGATGAAATTGAGAAAGAGATACTTCAATTTTATAAAAGCTTGATGGGTTCATGGAATGATTGTCTGCAAGTATTGAACTAATACAAGAACATCTTTCCTAAATGCTTTATTGAAACCATATAGGTTTGAATGAGAGTCCGGCAGAAACAAAATACAATGAGTTCAATATGACATA
Source organism: Solanum etuberosum (assembly GCA_029582245.1). Classification (NCBI taxonomy): domain Eukaryota; kingdom Viridiplantae; phylum Streptophyta; class Magnoliopsida; order Solanales; family Solanaceae; genus Solanum; species Solanum etuberosum. The sequence goes on along the minus strand of JAJONR010002274.1, from coordinate 35,549 downwards.
AAAGAAAACGCTAACTTCAATTGGAGATTTCTAACTTCAAAATTGGGGAATTTAGGAACTCTGTGGAGGAAAGAGCTCCATAGATGAAGACTATCATACCTTAATTCCAAAAGCGTGGATTCAATGGTGGAATTGGAGACTTGACTTGAAAACCCTAGTCTTCTTCTTCTAGCTTCTAGAGAGATAAATATTTGAGAGGATGAACTTGTTCTTCTTTTAGGAATTTGAGAGAATGAATTGAATTAGGAGATTTTAAGGTTAAAAATGTTTATATAGGGCTTTGGGTAAAGGGTAAAATGGCATAGTATTGGGTTAGAATAATTCAGAAAAAGACCCTAAAGCCCCTCTTAAAATAACTGCCGATCTCACCGACGACCCGACCTACGGCCCGTTAGTCAGACCACGGACCGTACTGGTTGATTGTTGATGAGTTCAGAGACCCTCACTTTTGGGCTCCCAACGACGGACCCATGTACTGTCCGTGGGTCCAGCTATGGACCGTACATGCCCAGTCGTGGGTCTCCCCTTTTGGCTCTAAAATTTCACTAAATCTAGGACTCACCTATGAGACCTACCTATGATTCGTGCATTGGACAACGGACCATCTTGGTGAAATGTAGGAAAGTATTGGAACTTGACAAATTTTAGGAACCTGGACTAGCCAACCATGAGCCAACCTACGGACTGTGTGTCAGTCCACGGGCCGTGGGTGGCTTCGTCAGTACTGGCACCAGATTTTGCACAATCTGCAACTTCTACCCTTTTTTGAATCCGAGGTGTTACATTATCTACCCCTTGGGAACATTCATCCTCGAATGAGATTCAAGACATAATAAGGAGGGTACGAACTTAATCTAAAAGCCCAACATGAATGCAGTTACACAAAGTGCACATATCCGAGGAGGAAACATCAACTCCAAGCTAAAGCATGCTCAAAACATCATATCATGAAGTCTATATGCAAGTCATACTCAAATGCACATAAACATGAAGAAATCAATCAAGTTAACTCATTTTTCTCAAAATTTAAGCTTTTTATGAACATGCATAGATGAGGAAATCATAAGAATATCTAAGATACATGATACCAAAAGAGTAAACGATGAGGATAACGTGACATCATATCGGCCTCGGCCTCCCAAGTAGCACCCTCAACTAACTGATTCCTCCAAAGTACCTTTACGGAAGCAACTTCTTTGTTTCTCAACCTATTTACTTGCTGGTCTAAGATCTCAACCAGAAATTCCTCATAAGAAAGATTCTCCTTAACTCCCAAACCTTCTAAGGGAACTATTGATGTCGGATCTCCAACACATTTCTTCAACAAGGAGACAAGGAAAATCGGATGCACCGATGCCAAGTCATTAGACAATTCAAGTTCATAAGCAACCTTGCCAATTCGTCTCAAAATCTGATATTGTCCCATATAACCGGGACTAAGCTTCCCTTTCTTCCCAAACCTCATTAGACCCTTCATGGGTGAAATTTTCAAGTAGACCCAATCATTTACCTCAAACTCAAGATATGTTCTTCTAACATCAGCATAGGACTTTTTGTCGACTTTGAGCAGTTTTCAACCTTTCTCTAATAAGCCGAACTTTTCCATAACCTCATGCACTAATTCGGGACCTATCAAAGCAACTTCACCCACTTCAGACCAGCCTATAGGATATCTACACCTCCTACCATATAGATCCTCAAATGGAGTCATGCCAATACTTGAGTGATAGTTTTTGTTGTATGCAAACTCAATCAAAGGCAAGTGATCATTCCAATTACCCTTGAAGTCAATTACACATGCTCTCAACATATCTTCCAAGGTTTTGATAGTACACTCCATTTTCCCATCGGTTTGTGGATGAAAGGCGTACTAAGCTTAACACGAGTACCAAGACCATTTTGGAAATATTTCCAAAACTGAGAAGTGAATTGAGTACCACGATTGGAGATAATGGACAAGGACATTCCATGCAACCTAACTATTTACCTCAAGTACAACTTAGCATATATAGTCCTCCGCCGAATAAGAAACCTTGACAAGAATGAAATGAGCCAATTTCTTCATTCGATCTACTATAAACCAAATTGAAACATGTTGTCGCCAGGTGCGAGGCAATCCAACAATGAAGTCCATATTTAAATCTACCCACATCCAAGTAGGGATGCTAATATCTTGATATAAACCTCCTGACTTTTGATGATCAACTTTTACTTGTTGATAATTAGGAAAATTAGCCATAAATTCCACAATATCCTTCTTCATCCCATTCCACTAATAGATCTCCTACAAGTCACGGTACATCTTGGTGGCTCCCAGGTAAATGGAATATCGAGAACTATGGGCTTCTGATAAGATTTAACCTATCAAGTTATTAACATTAGGAACATACAAATGGCCTTTATATCTAAGTACATCATCTCTCTCTTGGGAGAAAGCCTTTATAGAATTTTTAAGCACCGCTTTCTTCAATTCAACCAAAGTCGGATCAAGACCTTGCTTTGCTTTCCCATCTTCCACAAAAGATGATTCTGAAGCATTATGAACCATAACACCACATTTGGTAGAGTCAACTATGTGAACACCCAATCAGGCCAATCTATGAAAATCTCAAACCAACTCCTTTCTATCATCCTTAATATGAGCAACACTACCCATCGATAACTGACTAAGAGCGTCCGCCACCATATTTGCTTAGCCGGGGTGATAGAGAACACTCATGTCATAATCCTTTAGTAACTCACGCCACCTCCTTTGGCAAAGATTTAGATCTTTCTACTTAAACACATATTGCAAACTCTTGTGGTCGGTAAAGACGTCTACATGAACACCATACAAATAATGTCTCCAAATCTTAAGAGCAAATACAACTGCCGCTAGTTCAAGGTCATGGGTAGGATAATTACTTTCATGAATCTTAAGTTGCCTTGAAGCATAGATAATCACTTTTCCATTTTGCATAAGGACACATCTTAACCCGATTCTAGAAGCATCACAATAAACAACAAACCCATCGGTTCTTTCTAGTAAGGTCAACACCAGAGCAGAAGTAAGTCTATCTTTCAATTCTTGAGAACTCTTTTCACAAGCTTCCGACCATATGAATTTGGATTTCTTTAAGGTCAATATCGTCAATCAAGAGGCAATCGATGAAAATCCTTAAACAAACCTTCTATAGTAACCGTATAAACCCAAGAACCTTCTAATATCTGAAGGGGATAGAGGTCTAGGTGAACTTTTAACCGCATCTGTCTTCTTAGGATCTACCTCAATACCCTTACTAGAAATAATATGACCAAGAAAAGCCACAGACCTTAGCCCAAACTCACATTTGCTAAACTTTGCAAAGAGTTATTGGTCTTTGAGGACTCGTAATATAATCCTCAAATGATCGGTATGCTCATCTTCACTCCTTGAGTAAATTAAGATGTCATCGATAAACACAATCACAAACATATCTAGGTAGTGTCTTAACACCCTATTCATCAAATCCATAAATGCGGCCGGAGCATTAGTCAAACTAAAGGACATCACCAAAAACTCATAATGACCATACCGAGTTCAAATAGTCATCTTTGGAATATCATCCTCTTTTACCCTCAATTGGTGGTAACCCGACCGAAGGTCAATCTTAGAAAAGTAACTTGCCCCTTGAAGTTGGTCAAACAAATCATCTATTCTTGGGAGAGGATATTTGTTCTTAACAGTAACCTTGTTCAATTGCCAATAGTCAATACATGTACGGAGTGAACCATCTTTCTTTCTAACAAACAAAACTGGAGCACCCCATGGAGAGATACTCGGTCTGATGAAACCCTTATTCAACAAATCTTTCAATTGCTCTTTCATTTCCTTAAGTTTTGATAGAGCCATACGGTAAGGAGGAATAGAGATAGGTTGCGTATCTGGGAGAAGGTCAATACCAAAGTCTATTTCCCTTTCAGGAGGAATCCCTGGTAGATCATCCGAAAACACTTTCGGAAACTTATTTACAACGAGGACCGACTCGAGAGTAGGGGTTTCAGACTATGTATCCCTAACCCGAACAAGATGGTATATGCAACCCTTAGAGATCATCTTTCTAGCTTTAAGACAAGAAACAAACTGACTCTTAGGCATAGAATTTCCCTCTTTCCACTCTAGGATGGGTTCACTTGGAAACTGAAACTTGACTGCATAGGTTCTACAATCAATATAAGCACATTATGAATGCAGCCAATCCATACCAAGAATAACATAAAAATCTAGCATATCTAGCTCTACAAGATCAACATGAGTGACTCTATGGGACAAGGAGACGAGACACTTTCTATAGACCCTTTTAGCCACAATAGAATCATCAACAGGAGTAGAGACAGAAAAGGGATATAACAACACATCCAGAATAATATCAAACTTCATAGCCACATATGGCGTCATAAAAGACAAGGTAGCACTGGGATCAAGTAAATCATAAACATCAAGTTGGAAGACTTTCAACATACCGGTAACCACATCGGGAGAACCTTATTTCTCATGACGAGTCTGAAGTACATAAAATCTATTTTGCTTCTAGCACCCACTAGAACCAAATGAAGGATTAGGTTAAGCCCGTCGATGATTATCTCCTTCATTCTCAGCATCTGAAGGACAATCCCTTATCTTGTAATCCATCTTACCACAACCAAAGCATGCATTAGAATCGTCTAGACATATACCCTCATGTTTCTTTCCACACTTAGCACAAGTAGGCAATGAAGATCCACTATTGTTTCCTCGTTGAGGCTTAGGGTTAGACACCCTATCTTTGATGAACATAGGAGGAGCATTGGAGGAACCTTAACTGGAAAACCTTTGTCGGAACTAAGAGAGACCACATCCATCAGACCTTGAATGTGAAAAGTCACGATCACCGGTCCTTTCCTTCTTCACCTCCCTAGGTATTTCCTTAAGTTTCTCCTCTTCAATTTGTTGAGCATGAACCATGAGACTTGAAATGTCCATATCATTGATAAGTATAGCGGTACAACATTCCTTAACTACCATCTCAGACACACCCAAAACAAACTTACTCATTCTTTCCCTAGGATCGGCACCATAGTAGGAGCATACCTAGACAATTGTGTGAACTGCAAAGCATATTCTTTCACACTCATGTTTCCCTGACGAAGGTTGATGAATTCAAGCACCTTTGCCTCCCTCATCCCAAGGGGAAATAACCTATCAAGGTTAGCAACCTTAAACTTTTTCCAATCGAGAGGACCCACATCCACTGCCTTCCCTTCTTTCCATTGATTGAACCAAACTTGAGCAACACCCTTAAGTAAGCGGCTAATTCCGCCTTTTCCACCTATGTCACTCATATGATAATCATCACTTTATATACTTCATCAATGAACTCTTGCAAATCTTCCTCAATCTTAGAACCATAAAACTCCGGAGGATTCATTCTAGTGAAATCTCTCACTCTAGTTGCCGCCTTACCCACATTTGGGTTCATGGCGACCGCAACCTCCCTATTGGCTTGAACCGTCATGGCTTGAACCAACACTTTAAAAGCAACCCTAAGCTCCACATTAGTCGCTTATTAGGCCAAAGGGTCGACCAGAACTTGAGGAGCTTGATTAGGAGAATCTCGTTCGGCATTCTCTCCCACATTCCTTCTAGAATATGCTCTTCAAGTGGCCATCTCCTATAGAGCATCGGATAAGGATAAGGACATAGATATTATAGAGTTAAACTCTATCGCACGACTTAAGAGTAATGAAAGAAGTGGAGTTTCCTAAACATCTCATAGCCTCTCATTCATAAATATGGCGCGCTTCACACTCATGAACACGACTTTATTAGATGTGGCTTATGAGACTTCCTAGGACCTTTTTAAACATTGTGCTCTGATTACCAAGTTTGTCACGACCCAAAGTATACCGTAGGCATAACATGGTGTATAGGACCCCGAGAGGCCCTACACAAGCCACTTGTCATACATAATCAAGATAAAAAAATCAAGAGATTTTAAAAGACAATTAAGAGTTTTATTAAATCAAGCAGAAGTCTACATAGTCTCAAAAGCCATCTAGTACATAAGAAGTGATCAGGTCATAACCCATACAACACATACAAAACTGAAATGTAAAGACATAATGAAATATAATCTTGGTCCTCTGAATATGAGGATTCACCAATCTTCAGTATCTACTATGTGATCCCTAGCCAGGGAGATGCGAATCTGGAACGTCGGACCCTACATTTGGGAGAATGTAGGCAAGAGTATGTGTTAGTACAAAAATATACCAAGTATGATACCAATGCATAAAACATGTGAATTCATGCTAAAGGGACCTTTTCATGATATGCAATGACCAAGCTTAGACATGAGATAAAAGAGTTAGAAAACATAAGTCCATGTTTGACAAGCTAACATTGTTAAAACGTTCATTAGATACTTCTTGAAGTAACCTTGATTCATTAGTGTGGGAGACTTACCTTTAATCGATATTTAAGACCATGTGAGCTATCAACATTGAATCTGGTGTCTACCCCACATCGAAAAGAGGTGTTCTCACTTGCCAAGGTAAGAACCATGAACTTCTAGCTTAGGTGTATCAACTAGCTAATGTCTATCTAGACAACCTATGGTGGCACATAGTTTATGAAACATGGGTAATTGCCACTTGTCCACTCGGTGCTAAGCATATCTCGCACATAATATTGATTATTCTTAACTTTTCTTAACATTCGTGAGATATGGGTAATCGCCACTTGTCTTATCATTGGAGATCATGGGTAATCTTCGCTTGCCTTATTCTTAGAATAGCTCCTTCACTTTGATTCAGTTTAGGTGAGAAGACCTTTCAACCTTAGAATCCTTTATGTGAGAATACCTTTCACATTCAGAATTTTCACAACAATCAACCAACAACAACATCATTTATGCTTTACTCTCAAAAAAACTTATACCATATTTCATCAATTTCATAAGAGCATGCATATTTCTATAATTCACCTTTCATAGTTCGAAACCCACTTTCAATCATCAAAATATAGAAAACATGGGTTAAGCATGGGTTTTATGGGGATTCATCTTAAAACATTGAATTATATCAATTCATGCATAATATTCATAAAACAGTCAAATAAATCAACATTGAAAGAACCCATGACATAGAAGAAAACTCTAACTTCAATTGGAGATTTCTAACTTTCAAATTGTGGAATAGGAAATCTATAGAGGAAAGAGCTTGATAGATGAAGACTATCATACCTTAATGCCAAAAGCTTAGATTCAATGGTGGAATTGGAGACTTGACATGAAAACCCTAGTCTTCTTCTTCAAGCTTCTAGAGAGAGAAATATTGGAGAGGATAAACTTATTCTTTTTTTAGGAATTCGAGAGAATGGATTAAATTAGGAGATTTGGGGGTTAAAATATTTATATCGGGCTTTGAGTAAAGGGTAAAATAACATAGTATTAGGTTAGACTAATTAGGAAAAGACCCAAAAGCCCCTCTTAAAATAATTGTCAATCTCACCGACGACCCGACCTATGGTCCGTTGATCAGACCACAGACCGTACTGGTTGATCGTCGACCTGTTCAGAGACCCTCACTTTTGGGCTCCCAATGACAGATCTATGTACGATCTGTGGGTCCACCTATAGGTCGTACATGCCTAGTTGTGGGTCTCCACTTTTGGCTCTAAAATTTCACTAACTATGGGGCTCACCTACGAGACCTACGTCGAACTCATGCATTGAACAACGGACCATCCTGGTGAACCGTAGGAAAGTACTGGAACTTGAAAAAATTTAGGAACTTGGACTAGCCAACCACGAGCCGACCTACGGACCGTGTGTCAGTCCATAGGTCGTGGGTGGCTTCGTCTGTACTGGCACCAGATTTTGCACAATCTGCAACTTCTACCCTTTTTTGAATCTGAGGTGTTACATACAAAGTGTTTTAAGACATTCACCTTCGAGGTTTTATAGGGTTTTGGGAGAAGATGTCCATGAGTTTCTTACTACTTTCTCTGAGTGACTATATACTGTAGGTTAGGTAGAGTCGAAAGGAGCTGACTTCACTGCTTATCATCTAGATGGGCCTTCCAGACAGTGGTCGTGTTCTTAGGTGGAGACTAGACCAGTTGGGTCTCCTAGGGTTTCTCGGTCTAAGTTTTCTATGGCATTCTTGCTAGGTTCATCCCTCATAACGTTCGATATCGACTTTGGGATGAGTTCTCCAGGTTGGAGCAGGGATCTATAATTGTATCTGAGTATAAGGTGAAGTTTCAAAAGTTTTCTCACTATGCCACAACGATCCTACCTACTAGGGAGAAGAGAGTTTGGTGCTTTGTAAGAGGTTTGAGACTCCAGCTAGAGGTAGAGACCCAAGGTATGGTCTTTGCGGGCCATTCTTTTATAGATATAGCAGCTCCATTGTGAGGCCCATGCGGGCAGCAACAAGAGAACTAGGAATGAGGGTTGTTATATTGGGTCTCGCTATTAGCCCACATACTCCAATGATAGGTCCCAACAACGATTTCAACAAGGCCAGTCCAACCGGTGGGATACCCCTGTGGTCTAGGCCCAGAGACTCATATGATCAGCACTAGGTTGTTATGATTGTGGGACCTTTGATCATTGGTCTAGAGATTGCACTTTGCATAGGAGGATTGTTCTAGCTCCACACGCAGTTCTACAAGCTCCACTAGGAGCACCTTCAATTAGAGGTAGAGGCCAGGCTGATGACCATCGTGGTGGTCACTAGGGTATTTAGGGTTATTTCCGGGGAGGCAGTTCATGTGATAGGATAGATGCCTAGGGAAGCGGTGGACAAGGTCACTTATATGTAGCTCTAGTGGGGGTGGAGGCTGAGGCATTGGATAATGTGATCATATGTACGATTCTCTTTTGCCATCCACCCGTCTCGTCATTATTTGATATGGGCTTTACCTTTTCATATGTGTCTATGTATTATTGTTCTTATTTGAGTATGTATTCAGAGATTTTTTGCAGCGTCGTTGCATGTGTCGACCCCCATGTGTCAGTCTTTAAAAGTGGATCTGGTTTTTGAATCTTGTTTGGTCACTATGTAGAGGTGTGACACCCGGGCTTACCTTATTTTGCTTGATATGCTAGACTTTGATGTAAATCTAGGCATGAAAATTCTATCCCCCTACCACATGGTCTTCATATTCTTCCTTAAGAATGTTAACTTAACCATGCCTTGTATCCCTCCGGTGATATGGAAAGGCTCTTGTAGTAGCACATCGGTTGGAGTTATTTCATTTATTTGGGCTCGGAGGCTAGTGGCTAGCGGTTTCTTATCTTACTTGGCTTATGTTCCGAATGTGAGTAGGGAGGTTCCTTCAGTGTAGTAGGTCTCTATTAACTATGAGTTTGTGGATTCATTCCCTACTGACCTACCAGGCCTACCCCTAGAGCATGATATTGATTTTCCTATTGACTTTGAGCAGGGTACTTATTTTATTTCTATTCCACCTCATTAGATAGCCCCCGTAGAGCTCAAGGAGCTCAGTTTTCAGCTTAAGGATCTCTTGGGTAAAATATTCATTCGACATAGTGTATTGCCTTGGGGTTCCCCAATTCTATTTGTGAAGAACAAGTACGACATGATGCGGATATGTATTGATTACAGGCAGCTGAATAAGGTGACCATGAAGAATTTTTACCCATGACTCGTATTGATGATCTATTTGACCTACTTTAGGGTGCCACTCAGTGTTTTAGAAGATTAGCTGAGGATTGGGCAATGAACATCCCTAAGATCGCAATAAGGCCCCTACAGCCTTTATGGACTTGATGATGTGAGTGTTTAGACCTTATCTTGATTCATTTATTTTGGTATACTCACAGAGCAGGAGAGAGCATGAGCAACATTTGAGGATTGTACTCCTGATTTTGAGAGATCGGATTTATACCATGTTCTTAAAGTGAATTTTAACTTGAGTCTATAGCATTTTTGTCGCACGTAGTGTCAAGAGATGGCATCATGGTAGATTTAGCAATGATTGAGGTTATTCATGATTGGTCTAGGCCCACTTCAATAACTAAGATTTGGAGCATTATTTGATTAGCGAGCTACTATAGACCGTTTGTGGAGGGCTTCTCTACCATTGCAACACCTTTGATCTGGTTGACTCATCTTGATGTTCCTCTTGAGTGGTCTGAGGAGTATGAGTAGAGATTTTATAAGCTGAAAGAGTTGCTTACTACTGCTTCTATATTGACTCTTCCAGTTGAGGGCGAGGGCTTCACAATGTATTCTTGCACACCAGACATTGGTTTGGGTTGTGTTTTGATGCAGCGGGGTCAGGTTATTTCTTATGCATTGAGGCATTTTAAGTTGCATGAGCGCAATTACCCCACTCAAAACTTGGATTTGGCGGCGGTAGTTTTTGCACTTAAGATCTAAAGGAATTACTTGCATGGAGTTCGTTGAGAGATATACCCTGATCACATGAGTCTTTAGTACATAATTTTCTAGATGTACCTTAATTCAAGGCAGCACCATTGGATTGAGCTCATGAAGGACTATGACCTCTCTATTCTTCATTATCTAGGAAAGGAGAATGTGATAGCAAACGCCTTGAGCCAGAAGGCGGTAAGTATGGGTAGTCTAGCTTTTTTTCTACTATAGAGCGACCTTTGTCTTTCGACATCCAGTCCATAGCCAATAAGATTATTCGATTCGATATTTTAGATTCTAGGTGTATCTTAGACTATGTGGGAGTTTAGTCTTCCTTTATTAAGCGGATTTATGGTCACCAACTTGAGGATGAGACCTCGGTGGATTTTTGAGATCGGGTGTTAGAGTGTGATGCTAGTCAAGCTACCTTAGATTCAGATGGGGCTTTGAGATATGCTTGCTGTATTTGTGTTCCGAGAGTTGAAAACTTGATTCAGCTGATCCTTCATGAGGCCCATAATTTTAGATATTCTATCAATTCAGGCACCATAAAGATGTATCGTGATTTAAGGTAGCACTACTGGTGGAGCGACATGAAGAGAGATATTGCAGATTATGTGTCACATTATATGTGTTGACAGCAGGTGAAGGTTGTACATTCGAGGCATGGTATTCAGTTTCATATATCACTCATTGGGATTACCTTTCCACTCAAGGACTGGCTCACCTGGAAATTAAAATCTGATTATCTTTTCACGACAGTCAATATTAGCATAGCAAGCTGCCAACCAATCCATACCCATAATAACATATAAATCTAGCATAGTCAACTCAACTAAATCAATGGAGGTTGGACGATCATTAATTAACACTGTATAACCTCGATAGGCACGACTAGCTAAAATAGAGTCTACAACCAACGTAGACACCTCAACTTGTTATGGAAACAACTCAGATTTCATGTCAAGCTTACTAGCAATAAATAGAGTAATATATGAAACGTAGATCCAGGGTCTATCAATGAGTAAACAACTTGAAAAGATATCGTCAACATACCTGTGAAAACATCGGGGGATGCCTCTGAATCTTGTCGGCCTGTGAGTGCATAAAAGCAGTTCTGGGCACCGCTCGAACCTGATGTATCTCCTCCACCCCTCCCTCTACCATGACCTTGAGTTGAATGTGGTCCTGGTCGCGGGGCACGGACTGAGGGTGAAAAGGTTGTTGTGGATCCTAAAGGTTGAGCTTGCTGACCTATGCTGAACCTCGGGCACCGACTAATAAAATGTCATGTCTACCCATAATGATAACATGCACCTGAACCCTGTCTACACTGCCCAGTGTGATGCTTACCGCATTGTGTACATAGAGGAGTGGGATGTCTTATATGTACAGAACGCTCCTGTCAACAGCCCTCAGGCTTTCCTGAGCTCTGACCTAGTCTTAATAGACTATAAAGATCAAACCGTTGTCTGGTGGGACACTACCTATTGGATGAGATGGATATCAATGGAATGGGGGCCTAAAATAAATCTGTGGCTCCCTGTAAGACCCTATAGTACGGGCCTTCTTACTCTGCTCCCTATCCCAGTGGGTATCACGAATACGTTGACAAAGGTCCTCTGTAGTCTGAGCGAAAGCCTGTATGTGGGAAATATCTACATCATCTAATAGGGATGCTACCCTGCAATCTCTGATCAGATGATCTGCCAAATCATCCACATAATGATGGACTCTATGGCTCATGGTACGTACAATATCTAGTGCATATCTCCCCAAAATATTAAACTTGTGGCTATAATCCATCATACTCATGTTCCCTTGCTTCAGATTGATAAACTAGTTAGACGGTCCTCTCGAACCTCTCATGGAAAGTAGTGTGTTAGGAAGGCCTCAGAGAAGTCCTCCCACTCTACTGGCGGAGCATCTGGTCCTCTAGATCTCTCTCATTCCTCACACCAAAGGATCACGTAGCCGAAAAGAAGCCAACTCCACAGCCTCTGTGACGGAGGCATGAATCACCCTCAATACTCTATATATATAGTCTATAAAGTCGTGGGGATCCTCAGTAGAACTAGATCCCGTAAATAACAGAGGGGCCAAGTAAAAAAACCCTCATACCTTTGAACTTTCTGACCGATCTCTCTGAGTATCTGCTCTTGACTATAGTTGTCGCTCATTAATAGAAACCATCCTAGTCAACAACTAAACTGCCTCCCTCATCCCCTACTCCTCAGTCTCTGGTTGAGGAACAATAGGTATTGGAGGTCATGTGTCCCTAGCTTCCTCAGGTATCAATGGAACTGGTGAGGCTTGGGGTACTGGAGATTCACTTTGTGCTTTCGAGGGAGATATATCCTTTTGACCCACTGGGGAACAGCTAGTACCTTCCCTTGGATTCATACCTATCTCTCGATGTGCCATCTCCGGAGTGAGTGTAGCCTATTAGATAAGAAACATAAAGCACAATTTAGTTTTCATATGTTCTTATACTTTTTCACTATAGCATGATCTATCGGTTGAATGAAATGTAACCATTCCTAAATGCCCTATATCCTCTTGATTATAAGTGTGGTGCACAATACACCAATAAACAAGATTCTACTAGACATGGATTGTTGACCCCCCCAGGATACGACCTACTCTGATACCAAGTTTGTCACACTCCAAAATAGCGAGGTGTAATTGTCACTCGATAACCTATTTGATCGAGTTAGCCACTGAAAGATACTAGCTAACAAAATTGTGAGACAAAAAGATCAGGCAGCACAACATCAGAAATGTGAAGCAGCCGGGACCATGAAGGTCAGGACCTGAATGACAATAACCCATACAAACAATGGTAGACAAGCAAATAAATAAAGATGTACTGAAGACATATACACACATATATATGCATGCCAAGTCTATGGGCTGGAGATTGAAACTTACAAAAGAAAACCCAGAATACTATGTCCACAATAGCCTCTACGAGTGACATAAGCACTGTCGGGACAAGGCCCCGACTATACCCATATGTACAACAAAAGTAAACATCATATGACAGCCCCAGGAAAAGATGGAGCTTACCAACTCACAGCTGAACCCAGTGTCGATCAGAATCCCTGCATAAACCTACTCGAACGAAACAAAAAGCAATGTCCCTAGGCAATCGGACATAAGTACGAATAAAAATTTACTGGTATGTAAAGCAGAAATTAGAATCATAAGTAGCTACTGTAAAAGGGTAATATAGATACCACCTGAAACTGAAACTCAAATAATCTCCATGGCTGACATTTGGCCTCCTACTATTTAAATATGCATGGTATGCTCGTATAATCGTATGCCATGATACATATATATAGACGTAAATGCATGACATACCCAACCAAATTCTAGGAATGGTGTTACTTCCCGGTAGCTAACCGGCATCATATTCGCCAACTTGTGGCCATCGGTGTCTCAGACGTATAAATATAGCAATAGGTCCCATACCTTCCGATTATAGCTCGGGAGTAGAATGCATATCATGTCATGTCATAGATTCGTAATTCATATATGTTACCGTTAACAAGTTTTCAATCTTGTCCCGATTGTACTCTTCTTCTCAGAACTCTGCAATCACTTTCGTATGACATGTAACCATCTCATGAAACCTCCTATGTTCTTCCGAATAAGCTTGGAAACTTAACTCGACTTTTAGAAAGATAGCCTAACCTTGAAGAAGTTCTTAACAAGTTTAAGGTGATTTACTTAGTTCCTTTACTTGGTTCCTATATAATTTATAAAAGAAGTATTTCAAAAATCAAGTGTTCTAATAGTTAAAACATTTAAGTTATATTTGAGAGTTTTGCAAATTGTGTGTTACTTTAAAAAATTTTCATAATAAACTTTAGCGGAGAAAGAGGGATGGTAACAAATAATAAATGTCTCGCATAATATTTTTAAGTCACACCACCCAAAGAAGAATAAGAATACATACATATGGACATATAATCAAGAAAACTGATAAAATAACATGTAGATGTCGAATACCCTTTTTATCTGTACGAGTGGAATATCAAAATACTAGAATTATGAAAATAATTCAGCTGAGATCCCAATGTCTTTCCCAGAAGGTCTTTCTAGCAAGAGAATACCAAAATATCATATTTAGGGTTTTAGGAATTTCCCAGGAGTCGTGCTAAAATGAAGGACGGAGCTTAGCCTTAACATACCTTTCCGATAAATGCTCAAATGCCCATAGTTTCTTCATGAAAGTTGTTCCTTAGGTCCCAAGCTTCAAAAAAAGACTATATATACACAACCGGTACGCATCTATAAATAATTCATAATTGAGCTTAAATCAACAAATTTTCCATATGACCCCAACTTGACAAAATATCCGTAGAACTTCGTAAAAACAATCATAAAAGAGTCAAGAGATGTTTACCTTAGCAAACCAAGTGTAAACCTTGAAGAAATACCAATAACTACCAATTTATATCTTCAAAAACTAACTCCAAACACATCTAATAGAAGGGGAAAAGGATTGCCACATGTAGATATCACGTTTCTAGGCACGGCAACAACTTTTAATGGTAGAAATCGCTAAAAACTAACCTTCATCATGCAATAACTCCATTAGAACCCTCTCTCCAGCTTTCTTTCTGCTTAGGAAGTGAAAAGAAATGCTTTTATGGGTTAAAACGTCGAGTAGCCGACATACCTTCTTTTTTTTTACCCGACCTTGTTCGCAACCCGAATTCTGCCCAGGCAGTCTACAGTAAAACTCTCATAACTTTTTACTCTGATGTCAGTTGGATACGGGGTTTTGTGCATTGCAAACTAGAATCGTAGGCCTTTAATTTTATAGGTTATGCGCCTTGTAACTCTTTATATATTCAAATAAAACATCCAATACATTTGACCCAAAGTTAAGAAAATTTTATTAGAGAAACTTCAATAACTTTTGCCGACCTTAGTTTCGCTAATTTTCTTGACTTCAAAACATAACATACGACCAGTGTGCTATAATAATACCTCATAACTCATTATTCTTATCATGTTAGACACTCATAGGCTTATCCCCAAGGTATGGAATAATTTAAACCTTTTTAAACAACCGAAGTGCTACTCGAGCCATTTCTTTAATCTCAAACCTTCGTTTGAGGGGTTCCTTTGACCTAAAACTTTAGTTTAGTTCCTTGATATTGCCACCCATTTTCAATCTTAAGCTCTAATGTACTATACCAAGTCATATACACCTCATATAACCACGTCATTCTACGCCACATATATTATGCAAGAATAGAGAAAAAAGTATGGGATCTTACACTTTTGCCTTCACGCTGCTCAAATCCCTCACGTCGAATCATCTCTAGCTCTTTGGCAACATTACCACCTTCTGAAACAGAACACCAAAAGCAGTAACCTGAGAAATTCCAAGACAAATCCGAATAATCCCCTTAACAAACCTTCTCACTCTCTCAACCTCTGTGGGAAGTATCATCGAAGCATGCCTAACCAAGGCATGCAATTTACCCTCATACTTTACGAGTGAGATATCATCTTACTACAACCCTCGAACTCATCCCTCTTGCACTCCCTCTAACTACGTGGAAAAACTTGTTTAAAAACACCTGAGTCCATGATAATGGAGGTGATCCAGCTGGCCTACTACTAATATAATCCCTCCACTTGCTTGGTAGGGCCAGACATCTGAAACTCTAGTCAACTCCATGAGACTCCACTAAACTGAAGTTATTCAACCTCGCATGAAAACTAACTATAAATTCATATGCATCCTCAGTTAAGTCACGGGTATAGGTCGGAGTATTCATCACTCTAAACCTTCCGAACATATTTTGATCATCAATAGTCATAGAAGGCATGTTAGCCAAATGTGATGCAACACCTGGCAATACCATGTGGTTTAAACGGGGAGCTACAACAGCATTTGGTTGAGTCCCTGGAGTTTGAGAACCTAGAGCAACCATCGGATCTTGAGTCTGACCTCTAACACAAGTCTGTGAGCTATCAGAGTTGACATGCAATGTCCCCACCTAAGCCATCCCATCTAGGAGTCCTAGCATATGAACCAAGGTATCTTGAAGCACTAGGTTGGCAATAAAACTGGGTGGAGCCTGAGCTGGTACATTCACGTCGATATAATCCTGCACATCCTCATGAACAACATCTTCATCACGAGGTACTGCCCTATCATGGCCCTGGGTAGCTGTCAGTACTTGGCCTTTCACAGGTGCTGCAATACGGCCTCTGCCTCAACCTCGACTTCGACCTTTCCCCCTGCCTCTGCCTCGGGTAGTTTTCCTAGAAGCGGGCATAGGAATAGGCTCCTGATCACCACTTGAAAATGTATGAGTACTCACCATTTGTGAGAGAATGAGACAACAAGATTAGAATTTCAACAGAGTCAAATGTGAATGATAAGGAATGAAAGAATAGAAGTTTCCTAAATTTCCTATAGCTTCTCGAAGATAAGTATGGACGTCATCATACCGATCCGCAAGACTCTACTAGACATTGCTCTTGTACTCGTGAGACTGATGAACCTGAGGCTCTAATACTAAATTGTCATAATCAAAATTCACAAATCGTGATGGCACTTATGTTCCCAACCGATAGGTTAGCCAACCCAAAAATCTTATCAATTCAACTTAATATAATGAGAGAGAGGTAAGTGACAAGTAAAATATCCCAAGAATAAATCTTTTAAAATGAATGTGGAAAAACTGAAATAACACCCAAGATTTGGTGTCAAAAGTGCAAGAGCTTCTCAAATACAGTGCAAGTCTGAAACTAAAATGACAAGACTAAACGTAAGAAATATCTTGTCAAAACACTAAAAAACAGAATAAATAATAAGATAGAGGTAGGTGTGGGCTGCGGAATAGCCAAGAAGCTCACCACAACTCCAAAATATTCTAAACTCGGGCTCAAAAAGCTCCACGAGGTGTGCTCATATTCGAAATCAAATCTTCACCACAAAAGAGTGCAACAAATGTAGTATGAGTATGAAACTACGTGTACTAAGTATATATCATAGACCGATAATGAAGAAGTAGTGATAGAAATATATATAAGAATATCATCTTTTTACTTATACAAGTCTACATTATACTTATCAGTCAAGTTTCATCAAGTAGGGATAATAAAATATCACGTAATGTCCAACCACCAATAAAACACATAATCAACAAGAACGAAGGATGTAATGGGATGCAATGCAATAGGACACCATGAAATAATATGTCTCAGATTTCAAGTACTCTCTCAATCGTATATACACAATACTTTTCAGAAATACATTAATAGTTTGTGATCCATGGGGGACTCGCGAGGTCCATACACCAACATAGATGATCTCCACATGTTTGTGCAGATGATCTCAACACACTATCATAAAATCAAACAATATCCAACACAGACGGTCTATACGAGCCTAACTTATAATCATAAAATCAACAATATCTAGCACGGATGATCTCCACGTGCACAACTTATACTCAATCTCATGTCAATGCATAGGCACAATATGATATCAATAAAAGGGGATGATGATGCATCTCAACCAACCAAATTGGTATGACATATAATCACCTCAACTATCACAAATATACGGATTCAATAAAGAAACACAATAACACAAAAGAAACCAAGTCAATAATATATCAGCTAATGCCCATATGTTTTGGTATTATCAGATTACAGTCTATCATTCTATAGTAATAATTTTTTCCTTTGTAACATCGGTACTCGTACCAATACCAGTCACACTATTGGTAAGAGACCCCCATCTTTCATCCTTACCCATTGTCTATTCCATTTTGAATCTTTAATTAGTAAAACATCCCTCAACAAAGTTTGTAAGTCTTAACATACTTTGAATGCCAAACATGTGTCACGAATCCTCAGAATTTTGCCTTTTACTTTCGTAAAGCTTCAGAATGTTCCCAAACTATCAAATGTGTAATATTCATAAGTAAGTAAGTACGTAGACGCCCATATTACTGTAGGTCTATCCTAGACCTAAAAACTCACCCAAATCTATAATTAAGTTTCTAATCTTGATGCCAACTAATATGTCAAGTCTCATATTCATAAATTTTAAGCCTAGAAGTTAATCCTCAATTTCTCCTAATATCATAAATTTAATGATATTCATATAATACAATACATCTAATATTTCATTAGATATATAAATATATCAAAACCATAATGTTATAATTATAAGAAAGACCTAAAAATAACAAAGTCAAATTAACTATGTGCTCAAACTTCAATTACAGAAGGTGATGAGCAGAAGCCTAAAGAAATTTCCTTCAAAATAGAAATAGTTTTCTCGAAATATTGTTGGCATGACTTCTAATTATGGATCTTACCATACACCTCTTTTCTACTAATTAGTCTTCATTACCCAATGATTACTCTCCGTTAATTTTTTTTCCCTATCCTTGAGAAATTAAAATTTCTACCAATACCATCTTTAATTGAATTTCTTTTTATCCATCAAACTAATATCATTATACTAATAGATTATCTACTCTAGCAATCAATCAACACATACAAAGATGAGAGCTTTAGTTAAAGTTTATCCGAACACTGTTGTTTGCTTTCCCCCTCTTCGTGATTTTTAATTTTTTTTGTGAGACGCCGCACAACTTTGTGCAAAGAGTAAAATGGAAAAAAAGAAAATATTAAACCCTATTTTACTCTAATTTATTTTATTTTTCTCATGAGTCAAGTGACATAAGGTATTAAATGAGTTATGGACTTGGTCCTTTAACCACAAACTGAATTAATTATTTAAAATTACCCGCCAACTAAATAATTGTAGTTACCGAATAGTTCAGAATTTCCATTTATAATTTTACGGAAAGAGTCAAAATAATCCTAGTACTCAAACAACCTAACGGATCGTTACATTTAGAAAATCATTCTTCATTATATTGCTGCTCTCCAGGCCTTTCTAGATACTTCATATGTGCAACTTTACAACTTCTTCAGAAATATGTATGTATACATGTTGCATTATGAAACTACAAGTAGATCAAAATGTTGGATTCTAGACTCATGTTAAAAAGATATACTCGAACATGAAAAAATTAAAAATGAGTCTAACCTAGATAACTCAAGCTTAGCAATGACTTGAGCCATGAAGGACAACATATCCATGTTAATAGACAGAACTTTTGTAGCTTAAGTTATTATTTTAATTTAGAATAGGTTTTATTTCATATTCTTCAAATTAAGTGTAACGACCTGATTTCGTCGTTAGGAAAAATCCAATGGAGAAAGTATTGGGGCCAGAAAACTTTTGAGTAGTAACTTGGGAATTCCTAGCCTAGTCCAGATTTGGATGAAATCTGAGTCAGGGAGGTCTAGGTAAATCTGGTAATGAATGAGATATGTAATAATGAATTTGATTACATGAGTGGATAGCCAAGACGTTAAGGAGCCCGTACGGCTTTACGGAATTGAATTCGGGCGAGTAGAACTCCTGAAACCGATCTTAGCGTGAACGGGTAGTTTTTGAATGTCATGGGTTGAAGGTGTGTTGTGAAATGGGGGTTTGAAACTCTAATTCCGACATACTGTCTCTGCGCAAGCCGCCAGGGTGAGATTTATCCCACCAGGGAAGGGCAGCTGTGGCGGGATAAGGTATGATGTAGCGGGCCAGTCGCGACTTAAGTTAGGGAAAAACCTCAATTTCATTATTTTTTCACTAACTTAGTTTTAAAGAGTTAGGACACGACCCAAGATGAATTCTTGATAGTTTTCCATGAATTTTGTTGCTAAAGGTAAAGATTTTACCCCCTAATCCATTTTTCGATCCGTAGAACTAGATTCATGTGTAATTATCATTGGGGGGGGGGGTTTGGCCTAAAGTTGATGGTGGGAAAAAGCCCTAGTTGCACCTTAGAATCATGGGTTTGGTCTTGGGTTATTGGGGTTGTTATAATCCAGATAATTAAACCTTAATTTATTGATCCTTGCGTATATTAATTATTTGTAGACCTAGAACAAGCAGAAAGAATTTGGAAAGGGAAGATTCAAGTGCCTTAGCGGGATTCAAGCTTGGTTTCGCGGTAGGTGATGGTTTGATTTCCTGTTTGTGTAATGTATGTGGATTGATTGCTATATTATATGTATGTGTGTATGCAAATCCGATAAAATATGAAATTGAACCTAATGAAATGATTGTGAACAATGCATGTCATGAACTGTGTAATTGACTATATGACTTGAATATTGTACATTATGGATGTGATTGTGATTGTGAGAGTGCTGATTGGATCAGGTGTCACGTTTCGACACATATATTGGATCGGGTGTCACATTTCGACACATATCTTGGATCGGGTGTCACGATCCAACACATTAATTGGGATGGGGTGTCACGTTCCAGCACACTAATAGTTTGGGTATGGGTTCCATGAGAGGACCATTGTGTTGTTATATCTATTGCTATTGAGAATGTGGAATTGTACTTTGCTCTGGAAATGATAACTGAATTGTGTTCCGTAATGTGTGTTTATTATATTGTGATTGTCTTCGTATATTGTGCTTATGGGGGTAGCCTCGTGATCCTACCATTGCACTGTGGTTGTGTACTGATATTGCACTTGCTCTTTCTTTGTTGAGTACAGGGCATCTTCAGGCGGCTACTAACAGACCTCACTTAGGAGATCACTGATCGAGACCGAATCAAGGGTGAGCCCGTTCTTCCAGGTTGCCATGACTTCTCATTCTGTTTAGTCCATTTTTGTTCGGACTTAGACTAGTACTTTAGATTTTTGCTTGTTTAGTTTCGGGGTCGTACCCCTTGTTCTTAGACTTGTCATTAGTAGAGTTTTGGTACATTGAATTTCAGGTTCTAGGTGTTGTTTTCCACAAATGTTTTGGTATTGGTTGTCAAACTTTCAGAGTTAATGGGAACTCCAGTTTATTTCTGCATTTAAACCTGCTTTCGTATCTTTAAATGTTTAGCTTTAGAGTTAGATGGTTAGTAGTAATGGTTCTCCCACCGTAGGGTTAGTGTGGGTGCCAATCACGACGGTCTGGGTCGTGATAAAGTTGGTATCAGAGCCCTAGGTTTGTTGATCTCAATGTACCAAAATGAGTCTAGTAGAGTCTTGCGAAACGGTACGGAGACATCTGTACTTTTCTTCGAGAGGCTACAGGACTTTAGGAAATCTCTATGTTTTCTCTTATCTCCTTTCGTGCTATAACTTGATCCCAATTGGTATCTGGTGATCCAAATTGGTATCTAATCTCCTCACTCTTATATCCGCAGATGGTTAACACTAGATTCAACGGCATCAGGCCCGTAGCTCCCATCAATGAGCTAGTTGAGGAATCTACAGCAATAGGTCGCGGTCGAGGCAGGGGTAGAGGAAGAGAAAGGGACAGAGGCCGAGGAAGGGTAGCACCCACTAGGGGTGGAGCACCGATTGAGAATGCTCCCAGAGATGAGGTTCCTCCCGCACATCAAGAAGAAGTAGAAGAAAATGTGGAGATTGAGGAAGAGGGGGATGTTTGACAGGAAGAAGATGCACCGGCTAGGAATACCAGAGTTCCTCCCTTAGACCAGTGTTAGCTCAAAATATCATGTCTTTTCTGAAAGAATTGGTTGGTCCTGGAATCCTTCCAGCAGTGCCAGCCACTCAACCTCCGATGAACTGCCCCATTACTATTACTAGACCCAGGTGAGATGGAGTATTAGGCACTGATGCCTTTTTCCGTCTTTTTTTGGATCCCGTAATGACTGGTAATGAGCATGAGATATTGACTAAGTTTCTGAAGTTGAAGCCGCCTGTGTTACATTGTTCTGAGAGTGAGGACGCCTATGAATTGATCTTGGATTATTATGAGAGGCTGCATAAGTTAGGTATTGTACACTAGCATGGGGTAGAGTTCATAACCTTCCAGCTTCAGGGTGAGGCTAAGCAGTGGTGAAGGGCCTATGTGGAATGTAGATCGTCAGTTTTACCCCCACTCACTTGGACCCAGTTTCATGCTTTGTTTCTGGAAAAGTATGTGCCCTGGACCTTGACAAATCGTAAGAAGGATGAGTTCATGGCTTTGGAGCAAGGTGGTATGTATGTGGCTGCTTATAAGGCTAAGTTTCATGCTTTGTCTAGATATGCTACGCAATTGGTGACTACCGAGGAGGAGAGGATTCGTCTATTCATCAAGGGAGTGAACTCCGAGATACAGATATTGTCTGTTCACATGACTTCTGCAGGAAAAAGTTTTAATGAGGTGACGGATTTTGTGAAGAAAGTGGAAGGAGTTAGGCGTGATGGGCAGGCTAAGGCGTTGGCCAAAAAGGCTAAGAGCATAGGTAACTTTCAGGGTTCCTACTCCAGAGGTTCAGGTAGGCCGACACTTGCAGCCCGGCCAATTTAGTCTGCCATACCCGCTTCTAAAGGTAATTACTCGGGAACTCCAACTCAGAATTGTAGTCAGGATAGCATGGGAGCCGCGCCTTTGGCTAGCGGCAGGCCGTCTTTTGATCATAGTTTCTATAATTGTGGAGAACCTGCCATATGAGGAGAGATTGTCCCCACCCGTGCATGTTGGACCCCGCGCAGCAGCAGACTAGAACAGTGATACCCGCGGGCAACGGTAATAATGGCAGAGGACATTCACAAGGTGGGCGAGGAGGAAATCAATGAGGTCGTGGAGGTCGGAGAAATGGTAATGCAGGCAGAGGTGCAGCAGAGCCAGGCAAGGAGGTCGCCCGTCAAGATGACAAGGCTCAGTTTTATGCCTTTCTGGGCAAGAGCTAGGCAGAGTCTTCTGACTCAGTGATCACAGGTACTATTCTTGTATCTAACCGGATGGCTACTATTTTGTTTGATCCGGGTTCTACTTATTCATATGTGTCAGTTCAGTTTGCCTTGGGATATGGTATGATTTGTGATGTACTTGATGCCTCCATCCATGCTCATACCCCAGTTGGAGAGTCTGTCATAGTCACCCATGTCTATCGTGCTTGTCCTATCTTGTTTATGGGTTTTCAGACCTGGGCTGAATTAGTTATTTTGGATATGACTGACTTCGATATCATCTTAGGCATGACTTGGTTGTCCCCCTATTATGATGTGCTTAATTGTAATACTAATTCTGTGACTCTAGAGATCCTTGGTAGGGGAAAAGTTAGTGTGGGAAGGGGTGTACAAGCCTAAGCCATCTAAGGTCATATCCTCCATTCGGGCTAGGAAACTGGTGGGGCAGGGTTGTCTGGCTTATTTGGCTCATATTTGGGATGTTGAGGTCGAGTCTCCCTCTATTGAGTCTATTCATGTGGTGTCAGAATTTAGAGAAGTGTTTCCTACCGATTTGCCTGGTATGCCTACGGATAGAGATATAGATTTCTGCATTGACTTGGAACCTGGTACTCGTCCAATTTCTATTCCTCCTTATCGCATGGCTCCGACGGAATTGAGAGAGCTTAAAGCTCAAATTCAGGAACTTCTTGATAAAGGTTTCATCCGTCCTAGTGCTTCCCCGTGGGGTGCTCCTGTCTTGTTTGTTAAGAAAAAAGATGGTAGTATGAGAATGTGCATAGACTATCGATAGTTGAATAGGGTCACCATTCGGAACAAGTTTCCACTGCCTCGGATAGATGATCTTTTTGATCAGTTGCAGGGGGCATCAGTTTTCTCTAAGATTGATCTAAGGTCTGGTTATCATCATTTAAAGATTAGGCCTGAGGATATACCAAAAATGGCATTCAGGACCCGCTATGGGCATTACGAGTTTCTAGTGATGTCGTTTGGGTTGACAAATGCACCTGCATCCTTCATGAGTTTGATGAATGGTGTGTTCAAACCATTTCTGGATTCGTTCGTTATTGTGTTCATTGATGACATTTTGGTGTATTCGAAGAGTGAGGAAGAACATGCTGACCATCTTCGTATAGTTTTGGGTGTCCTTGGGAGACAAAAGTTATATGCTAAATTTTCAAAGTGTGAGTTTTGGTTGACTTCAGTTGCCTTTTTGGGGCATGTGTTTCAAGGGAACGGATAATGGTAGATCCCCAAAAGATTAAAGCGGTTAAGAACTGGATCCGGCCTGGTTCTGTGACTGAAATTAGGAGTTTTGTGGGGCTGGCTAGCTACTACCGTTGGTTTGTGAAGAACTTTGTTTCCATTGCCACACATCTGACAAGGTTGACCAAAAAGGAGGTTGTCATGAACCAGGGGTACCCCCTAGATGTAGAAGGCGTACAAGACCCCGAGAGGCCTAATGCAAGCCACTTAGCATATCATAACATAAAGCAATAGAAATGATGCGTAATTTTAAAATATTTTCCATACAATCAAAGTCTTTTATAAAACGAGCCGAAGTCTGTTACATTTTTGTCTCAAACCATCTAGAACATGAAAATCTTTGGGACGCAGCCCATACAATAGTTCTCAATATAAAAAGAGAGACATAAGAACATGGTGGCTATCTTCTCGAACACTATGAGGACTCACCAAAACTTCAACTCCTTGCTTCTACTAAGATCCTCGCCACGGGAATGGAAGTCAATATCGCCGGACCCTGCATTTGATAAGAATGTAGGCAAGAGTATGAATTAGTACAAAATGTACTAAATATTATAGCTAGCATAAATTATCAACATAGGCATAAAATAAGCATTAGTCAAAATAAGACATAATCCATAAACATAAGAGATACAACATAGTCATAAGCATAGTCAATACTTAGATCATCATAACATAAGAGGAACACTTCATAAGTAACCTCAAAGCATACTTAATCAAGGCATGGATAAGACCCCATAAATCTCACCCATGCTAAGTAGACCACCTTGGGCCATCATTTATGTTCATCATATTTTATTCTCATTCTTAGCTTATTTCTCATAGACAAGAGAAAGTTCACCTTTAGTCATACATATAAAGGAAGGCAACTCTAGCAACATTCCAAGCTAATTACACATCATACAAGCACATCTCATATTAAAACATACTTACGATACTTCTTTGAAGTAACCTTGTTTCATCATAAACATGCTTCTTTGGTTGGGGACTAGTCCCTCTTTAGCTCTTTCCACAATTCATGGAAAGTACTTCTTTACTTAGTACAAGGCAAGTCCTCACACATGAATGGTTACAATTTACCAATTCAAGGCTACCAAGGAAAATCACCACATTATGCTAGAACAAGCTATCATGGAAAGCATACTATCATGCAAGTCCAAGCTACTAAAGGAAGGGTACTATTGCTCAATCCAAGCTACCAATGAAATGGTTTTTCCTAACCAAGTCATGCTATCATACAAGCATTCTATTATGCTAGTTCAAGCTAACCTTAGGAAGGGTACGATTTATCAATCCAAGGCTATCCATGAGATCTACTACTCAAGCTAACATGCATGGTCTTGTCTTACCAAGTCAAGCTATTCATGAAGGGATTTTATATCACAACTTTAAGGTATATCAATTAAGATGGCTCTATAGATCATGCGTGAGAAAACCTTTCACCGTCCATGATTTCTTGCTTTTAGATTCAATTAGGTGAGAAAGTCTTTCAACCTAGAATCCTTCTATGTGAGAAAACCTTTCACATTCATGCATAGGTGTGTATATGAGAATGTCTTTTCAACAACACAACAACAACATCATAATCATAGACACTTCACTCTCAAGTGTTCTTAAAGCATTTACATAAAACTCATAAAACATGCATAATCTCATACTTTACCTCCTTGAGGTTCTAAACTTTATTTCTATCATCACATCTAGAATTCTAGCACTAGACATGGATTTCATTACAACTCATGTGATTCTAACACTTCATGCATTCAAACATTCATAAGGTAGATTAGGTGGGTGAAGTCCTTCCATAACAATTCTATCTAGTAGTCTACCATTATCATATAAGCTTCACTCTCAAAGCCTTCACATTCATAATTCATCACATTAGCTCTACTATCAAGGAAATACTTCTTACCATCATCATATATGCCTAGATCTCAAGACATTCTAATCACATGCCTCGTCCTTAAGCAATTCTAATCATATATCGGCATATAGGCTTAAACTCAAGCATTACTAATCATGATTCAACATGTATACTTTAGCCTCATTAAATTCATACCTATATGCCCTAATATCAAGCAATCTACTATACATATCATCAATCCTAGAAGATTATCTCTAAATCCTCAATTTCCCTTTTCAAGGCACAAAACCCACTTACTTCAATTTCATCTTTCTAGACATGGTTTAGGCATGTAAACATGTAATTTCATCTTAAAACATGATTTAATACTAATCAATCATAAACAATCATTATCCACTCAATTGGATCAACATCCATCAATACCCACAACTTTGGAAGAAACCCTAACTAGAATTAGGGATTCATCTTCACAATTAGGGAAAACTAGGAAACTCCATGGATGAAGAGCTATCATACCTTAGTCACAATGCCCTCAAAATCTTGGAGATTGTGTGCCTTGATCTTGACCTAGCTTCAAACTCTACCTTCTTCTTCAAGTTTTAGAGAGAGAAATATTTTAGAGAATGAACTTGGGGATTCTTTTGGGGTTTTGGAAATAATGACTTAATTGGTGAGTTTAAAGGGTTAAAATCACTTATATAGGTGTACAAAGCTTAGACAAAAAGACCTCACTTAATGCCCCCCTTCATTTGGAATTTCCCAAAAAGCCCTTAATTGGGCAGCCTAGTGCCAGGCTCCATGAGCCGTGGTCCTGCCCGTGGTCCTTGTTCTAGTGGTTATGCCATCAAGTCTTGGCCTCCAAAAGTTGAAGGCATCACCACGATCCTTCCCACGGGCCGTGGTCTTCACCACTAGCCGTGAAGTGGCTCGTGAAGGTGAGCCCAACTTGAGGCAGCCTTGGTGAGCTACTACCTCACCACCACGAGTGGCACCACGGGGTGTGGTGGCCACCACGAGCCCTCAAGGCAGTCGTGGAGATGGGCAGTGCCTTGGGCAGCCTTGGCCCTTGCCCTTTTCCCTTGGATCTTGCCCCTTGTCTTGGCTTGTCACCCTCTTAATTATCCCTAGTTGGCCTACTAAGCTACGGGGTGTTACAAAGGTACATTTCGAGTGGACTTACAAGTGTGAAGAGAGCTTTCAAAATCTCAAGACTTTTCTGACCACAGCACCTATTTTGGCACTACCGGTGGAAGGTAAGGATTTTATTGTTTATTGTGATGCTTTACATGCGGGTTTGAGTGCTGTGTTTATGAAGGATAAAAATGTCATAGCTTATGCATCGCGGCAGTTGAAAGTACATGAGTGAAATTATCCGGCACATGATTTAGAATTGGCAGCGGTAGTGTTTGCTCTCAAGATCTGGCGGCATTACCTTTATGGTGTCAAGTGTGAGGTATTTACTGACCACCGTAGTATACAACATGTATTCACTCAAACGGATCTAAATTTGAGACAGCGAAGGTGGATGGAGTTTCTCAAGGATTATGATGTGACCATCCAGTATCATTCGAGTAAGGCTAACGTGGTGGCAGATGCATTAAGCCAGAAAGTGGTGAGTATGGGTAGTCTAGCTTGCTTGGGTATATCCAAGTGACCTTTGGCCAAGGAAATTCAAACCTTGGAGTTCATGCAGTTGGGCATCTCAGAAAGAGGTGTGGTGGGTGTTAGCTAGCATTGAGGTTAAGACCACATTCATTGAGTAGATCAAGGCCAAACAGTTTGAGGATGAGAATTTGAATGAGCTTAGAAAGAAGACAGTGTCTGGTAAGGCGCAAGATATGGTTCTTGATGCAGGGGGTGTGCTCAGTTTTAAAGGAAGAATTTGTGTTCCTCGAGTGGACAAATTTATTCATAATTTGTTGACAGAATCCCATGGTTCACGGTATTTCAATCATCCGGGTGTGACCAAGATGTACCGAGATTTGAAACGACTTTATTGGTGGCCTGGCATGAAGAAAGATATAGCGGAGTTTGTGGCTAAGTGTTAAAACTGCCAACAAGTAAAATATGAGCATCAAAGGCCTGCAGGTTTGCTTCAGAGAATACCAATTCCAGAATGAGCATCAAAGGCCTGCAGGTTTGCTTCAGAGAATACAATTTCCAGAATGGAAGTGGGAAAGGATAGCCATGGATTTCGTGGTTGGTCTCCCCAAGACTTTGGGGAAGTTTGATTCTATTTGGGTAGTGGTTGACAGATTGACTAAGTCAGCCCATTTTATTTTGGTCAGAATAGATTATAATGCTCAGCAGTTGGCTAAGGTGTATGTGAAAGAGATAGTGAGGCTGCACGGGGTGCCCCTTTCTATCATCTCAGACCATGGTACGTAGTTCACATCCAAGTTTTGGAGGAAATTACATGATAAGTTGGGCATTCAACTCACTTTTAGCACCGCCTTCCATCCGCAAACGGATGGGCAGTCAGAGAGGACTATTCAAGTGCTAGAGGACATGTTGAGGGCATGTGTGATCGACTTTGGAGGACATTGGGATAAGTTCCTACCCTTGTGTGAGTTCTCCTATAATAACAATTACCACTCCAGCATTGATATCGCACCATTTGAGGCACTTTATGGAAGGGGATGTAGATTAACCATAGAATGGTTTGAGGTTGGAGATGTGAAACCTTTGGGGGTTGACTTGGTGAAGGATGCTCAGAAAAAGGTAAGAAGCATCCAAGCTAAGCTCCTAGCAGCCCAAAGTCAACAGAAAAAGTATGCAGACCATAAGGTAAGAGACATGGCATTTCAGACCGGTGAGAAGGTTCTTCTAAAAGTGTCACCCATGAAGGGGGTGATGATATTTGGCAAGAAGGGCAAGCTTAGTCCTCGGTATATTGGACCCTTTGAAGTTCTTGAATGTGTAGGGTCAGTGGCCTATAGATTGGCTTTACCTCAAAACTTATCTGGAGTTCATCCGGTATTTCATGTGTCCATGTTGAAAAAGTATCATGGGGACAGGGATTACATCATAAAGTGGGACTTAGTGTTGTTAGACAAGGAACTTCAGTATAAGGAGGAACCAATTGCAATTCTTGATCGTGATGTCCGGAAGCTCAGGACCAAAGAGATTAAGTCCGTGAAAGTTCAATGGAAGCATCGTCCAGTTGAGGAAGCTACTTGGGAAACCGAAAAGGACATGTGAGACAAGTATCCTCATTTGTTCAACGATTCAGGTACTACGCTACCCTTACTTTAGCCAGTCTTTCCTAGTTGATCACTCGGGGACGAGTGATGGATAAATTGTTATCTATTGTAACAACCTGATTCCGTCGTTAGGGAAAAGCCAATGGGGAAATAATTGGGGCCAAAAAAATTTTGAGTAGTAACTTGGAAATTCCTAGCCTAGTCTAGAGTTGGACGAAATCTGAGTCAGGGAGTTCTAGGGAAAACTGGTAATGAATGAGAGATTTAATAATGAATTTGATTACATGAGTGGATAGCCAAGACGCTAAGGAGCCCGTATGGCTTTACGGAATCAAATTCGAGTGAGTAGAACTCCTGAAACGGATCTTAGCGTGAACGGATAGTTTTTGAGTGTCATGGGTTGAAGGTGTGTTGTGAAATAGGGGTTTGAAACTCTAATTCCGACGTTCTATCTCCGTGCAAGCCACCAGGGTGGGATTTATCCCACCAGGGCAGGGTCGCTGTGGCGGGATAGGGTACGTTGTAGCAGGCCAGTCGCGACTTAAGTCAAGGAAAAACATCAATTTCATTATTTTTCTGCAAACTTAGTTCTAAAGAGTTAGGAGACGACCTAGGGAAAATTCTTGACAGTTTTCCACGACTTTTGGTGCTAAAGGTAAGGATTTTACCCCCTAATCCATTTTTCGATCCGTGGAACTTAGATTCATGGGTAATTATCGTTGGGGGAGAGTTTTGACCTGAAGTTGATGGTGGGAAAAAGCCCTAGTTGCACCTTAGGATCATGGATTTGGTCTTGGGTTATTGAGTTTGTTATAATCCGGAAAATTAGACCTTAATTTATTAATCCCTACGTATATTAATTGTTTGTAGACCTAGAACAAGCGGAAAGAATCCGGAAAGGGAAGATTCAAGTGCCTTAGGGGGATTCAAGCTTGGTTTCAAGGTAGATGATGATTTGATTTCCTGTTTGTGTAATGTATGTGGATTGATTCCTATATTGTATGCATGCGTGTATGCGAATCCGATAAAATATGGAAACGAACCTAATGAAATTATTGTGAACAATGCATGCCATGAACTGTGTACTTGACTATATGACTTGAGTATTGTACATTATGGATGTGATTGTGATTGTGGTTGTGCTTATTGGATCGGGTGTCACGTTCCGACACATACATTGGATCAGGTGTCACGTTCCGACACATATCTTGGATCGGGTGTTACGATTCAACACATTAATTGGGATCGGGTGTCACGTTCCGACACACTAATAGTTTGGGTATGGGTTCCATAAAAGAACCATTGTGTTGTTATATCTATTGCTATTGAGAATGTGGAATTGTACTTTGCTCCTGAAATGATAACTGAATTGTGTTCCGTATATGTGTGTTTATTATATTGTGATTGTCTTCGTATATTGTGCTTATGGAGGTAGCCGCGTGATCCTACCAGTACACTGTGGTTGTGTACTGATACTGCACTTGCTCTTTCTTTGTTGAGTACAGGGCATCTTCAGGCGGCTACTGACAGACCTCACTTAGGAGATCACTGATCGAGACCGAATTCAAGGGTGAGGCCATTCTTCCAGGCTGCCATGAGTTCTCATTCTGTTTAGTCCATTTCTATTCGGACTTAGACCAGTACTTTAGATTTCACTTGTTTAGTTTCGGGGTTGTACCCCTTGTTCTTAGACTTGTCATTAGTAGAGTTTAGGTACATTGACTTTCAGGTTCTAGGCGTTGTTTCCCACAAATATTTTGGTATTGGTTGTCAAACTTTCGGAGTTTATGGGAACTCCAATTTATTTCTGCATTTAAACCTGCTTCTGTATCTTTAAATGTTTAGCTTTGGGGTTAGATGATTAGTAGTAATGGTTCTCCCACCGGAGGGTTAGTGTGGGTGCCAATCACGACGGTCTGGGTCATGACATTAAGCTAACCAAAAATAATCGTAACTCATCCCAAAAATATTTAGAAGGTCTGAATGAGAAGGAAAAAAGAAAAAACATTTAAAAGGACGAAAGTCTATTCCAAGTGAGATGATATATAAGTTAAACGAAAGATAATCAATAAAATATTAAGGAGACAACAAAATAGCGAGAAAAAATATACATTATAGGGAGTAAACTATGAGATATCCTATGATGATAACAGATCATTCTAACTAGAAAAATACCTATATTTTGGAATAATATACCTCAAAAAATTAACTAACACTTCAATCAAAGTTCTACCTTTAAAGTTCTCATAATATAAGTGATAAAATTTAGTAAGAACAGATAAGGATAATTTAAAAATAAAAAAAAGTGCATGCAAAGTCATTAACTCTCAAAGGATTTTCTCA
Source organism: Solanum etuberosum (assembly GCA_029582245.1). Taxonomy (NCBI): domain Eukaryota; kingdom Viridiplantae; phylum Streptophyta; class Magnoliopsida; order Solanales; family Solanaceae; genus Solanum; species Solanum etuberosum. The sequence goes on along the minus strand of JAJONR010002274.1, from coordinate 3,690 downwards.
AGAGTAGAAAAATTCATCCTTATATGTGAAGCAATGACATTGTCGATGAAGAAATGAGAGATCCCACGAAGGGGTTATAATTTACTTTGGACTCTAAGACGACATTTGGGCTGAAGTTGATATACAATAATCTTGAAATAACACAATATAACTTCAAGCAGCGGAGAAATTACCAACCTTGTAATCTATCGCAGTAGCTTCCAGCAACAAATTTTATATTTTCTTCATAATACACATTATTGTAACCAAAATAACATCAACTAAAAAAACTCTAAAGCAGACTAACCCTTCTTCTCCCAAGTTTTTTGAAGTCTAATGTGTTTTACTACAATAAGATAACACTCTAAAGAACTTTTAACCATACAACTTATTTCTTCTTCTCCCATGCTTTTCTTTTTTATTCTTGAATAAACCATCCCTCTTCTCACCATCAACAATTTCATTGTCTTGTATTTTTTTCTACAAAATTAGACCAACATCATAAGATCTTTTTTCCATTTATACGCTTTATTTCTTCAATTTCTTCGAACCCTACATGTAATTTTCAGTTATTCTTGTTAAACCTAATTGTGATGCCATTAAACAACTCTCGACTATACAATCACAAATTTAGAACACAAAGATAATTGAAAGATCAATCAATTTGAGTGTGAAACTTAAAGCAGTGGTACATTAGTTACTAACCTCCTTAAACTTAGACCTTTTTAAATTTTATTTGAGATAGCTAGTTGAAATTGTAAAGGTAGACAAATTAAAGTAAACATATTTTATGTCATAACTTATCTCCATAACGACTATCTATTTAACAAAATCTAATTACTTGAGCAAGATAAAATTAAAACAGACTCATATCAGTACATCGCTTGCATACCACAAATTTAATAATTTATATGATATTAAATGGTACAACAATATAGGAAATTCAAACCAATCTGTGCGCCTAAAATCAATGGATAAATTTAAGAAACTATTTTAAAAAAACACATAATTTTTAATACATATGCAATCTTGAAGGTTTAAAGAGCTTACCGAATAGAATACTATCAGATGCAAGCCAAGAAAGTTTCACATACCACAATAATTAAATTTCCTTATTAAGGCATAATAAGCACGTGTTCGTACTACCTTTGTTGGCCATAAAAAGAGGAGTTCCCTAAACTACGAATTTTCTAGATTTTCTATTCTTCTTCTTCTTCTTCTTCTTCTTCTTCTTAAAACACCAAATTTAGTACATATTCTATATTTATTATATTATAATATAAAATATATTAAAAGAAGACACATTTTCAAATTTGAATGATTGTGACTTTTTCAAAGAGTTGTGACTTTTCCTAAGAGTTGTGACTTTTCTAAAGGGTTGTTACTTTTCCAAAGAGTTGTGACTTTTTTGAAGGAATGTAACTTTTTGAAGGAATGTAACTTTTCGAAGGAATGTGACTTTTCCGAAGGAATGTGATATTTCCGAAGGGTTGTGACTTTTCTGATAATGCAAAATAAACACTTGTTTATACTACCCTTTGTTGGCTATAAATAGAGGGGTTCTCTCACTTTTTAAAACCACAAAATTTTCTAAGTTTTCTATTCTTCTTTTTAACATCCCATTTAGTACATATTTTTTATTTCATACTATATTTTGTATGCAACTTTATGGACCATTTGTTCGATTTATTGATAATATAAAAATATTAAAAGAAGACACATTTTCACATTGAATGATTGTGACTTTTTCAAAGGATTGTGACTTTTTCAAAGAGTTGTGACTTTTCTGAAGTGTTGTTACTTTTTCGAAGGGTTATTACTTTTCTGAAGGGTTTTTACCTTTTCAAAGAGTTGTGACTTTTCCAAAGAGTTGTGACTTTTCCAAAGGGTTGTGACTTTTCTGATAAGGCACAATAAAAATTGTTTATACTATCCTTTATTGGCTATAAATAGAGGGGTTCTCTCACTTTTTTAAACCACAAATTTTCCAAGTTTTCTATTTTTCTTCTTAACATCCAATTTAATACATATTCTTCTTTAAGCAACTTTATGGATCATTCATTTGATTTATTGATTATCTTTAGGAATGACAGAATGGGTAATTTATATGGGTATCCATTCAAATTAACCATCTTAAATGAGTTGGGTACCCAACATATTTAAAATGGGTAAAAATCGAGTCAAACTCATATTACCCATTTAAAAATGGATAGTTAAACGAGTAAAATAGGCAAAAGAGGCTCATTTATTAAAAAAAAGGAAAGTAACATTAATAAATAAAAAATTAGGTGTAGGTGGTCGGGGTATGGATGGGTGGGATAAGTTAAAAATTTGATTTTTTTTTAAAAAAAAACAATTATTATTTTTTGGGGAAGGGGATGGGGGAGGGGTCTGGGGTGGAGGGGGAGGGCTGGTAGGGGTGAAGTTGTGGTGTGTGGGGGGGGGGTAAAAAAAAGCAAATTTAAAAAATAAATTTAATTCAATTTTTTTGAAAAAATTAATTTTGAGGCTTTGGGATTGGGAGGTTGGGGATGGGGGTGGGTAGGTTAAATTTAAAAAGTTTTTTTTTTGGGGGGGGAGGGGGTGAAGAGTGGTAATAGATTTTATTTTTGAAACTTTTAACATGATCCCTATAATAATATGGGTATCCATATTTATCCACATTATTCATTGGGTAACTCGTTTTTACCATTTAAAATATGAGTCGAGTCAAGTATTTTACCCATTTTTATTTAATTATTTTTCAATCGACTAGACTCGCTCGTTTGTCACTTTATCTCAAAGATGCTGGATAAGTAATAATACCAAAAGTCTTAGCCCAAATCCTACAAAATATTTCATACTATATTTATTTATATTACAAAATATATTAAAACATACATTTTTTCACATTGAATGATTGTGACTTTTCCAATGAGCTGTGACTTTTTAAAAGAATTATGCATTTTCCGAAGGATGGCGACTTTTCCATATCAGCCAAACTTTACAACTTTTATGAGATATGATTAATACAACAACATTTAAACTCCTAATAAAATATATTAATAGGTACAAGTAACTTATCAAGTTGCGGTGGAATTTATTCTCTCTTTATTTTCATAACCAAAAACACAAAAGTAATTCAATACAAATTCATAAAAAAGATAAAATTTTACAAATCATTGAATAAAACACAAATTTAAGTTGTCGGACAAAGTGATGACAGAAGGGAAAAGCCCACAAAAAGAAGAGGCACAAAACAAAAAATTGTCATGGTTGTGATCAATTGTTAAAAAATCTAATCGTTGCATGTTGAATGGAGGAAAAAGCTACAAGAAAATTATAGCTTTGTTTCATTTTATTTTTTTGTGAAGATTCAAAGTAGATTTTCAAGGAATTGGTGAACTTTCACATAAATTATGGATGAAATTTGTCACAATAAAAGAAGATACAACAACGAGTATGATTTGCCTAGTTTTTATAGGTAGTTTCTGAAAGGACACAAGAGTTGAAGAAACAGGTTTAAAGGTAAAAATAAAATAGGGGTAAAAAACCTAAAAGCACAAAGAAAAACATAAAAATAAATTCCTAAATTTTAAGGGTGCCATCTAGGTGGGCCTAGGATTCAATTCATATATATATATATATACTAGTTACTATAACATGTACGATGCACGGGCCCAATAACATTAATTTTTATAATAGTAAGTTATATTTTTTTATAATATTTAA
>JAJONR010002272.1:0-16050 GCA_029582245.1 Solanum etuberosum | reverse complement strand
TTGGGGGAAATCTAGGGGGCTCTATGGATGGAAGAATCCATAGATGAATAATCTAACATACCTTGATTCAAATCCCTCACAAAAGCTTGCAACAATGGAGGAATTTGACCTAGTTTTCTTCTCTTCTTATTCTTCTTCTTCACTTTCTAGAGAGAGGGAATTGGGTTCTCTTTTGTGAAACTAGAATAATGAATTAGATGACTTAGTTTAGGGGTCTAATAGGTTTATATAGGTGGCCTAATTAATAGTAAAACAACCCTACTTAATAACTAATTAGTTCTAGAATATTCCCTAGGCTCCTAACTTAAAACGTCTTAAGACCAACCTGCACCAACCCACGAGACCCCGACCCACGAATCATGGATGGGTCTACGGGGCGTACTGGTTCTCCGTGGTTGGGGTCCTGCAGCCAACATTTTGGGACCTTGACCCACGAGGCCATCCACGAGGCGTGGACCAGCCTACGAGGCGTAGGTCCCCTCGTGGGTGCATTACCTTTTTGGGTAGATTTAGGGACTGTTTTGGGTCCCCCTCAAGGACCCTTGGTTGGTCCTTGGGGGGTCGTACCTTGATGCTCTAGCCCTAAAACCTTCATTCTAATTACGGAAAGTTGAATCTACAACTCTAACCCTCACATCAAACTCTAGAACTCTCACGTAAACCTCTAGTTTAGCTTACTAGTTTTTCGGGTGTTACAATATCTCCCCCTTGAGAACATTCGTCCTCGAATGACGATTCTAAACACTTCTTAAAGGAAACGACTCTAGACTAGCAGCCCATTATGCATGCAACACCTTTAAATGCACACAAACAATGAGGAACTTCATCTACAAGCTAAACATACTGAATGCAACATAAGGAAGTGGGAACTACATCCAACAACCCATGATGCAAGAAATTCTCATAACTAGTCATGTTCAAGGAGGAACTACCATCTCCTAGTCATAACATTCTCAACATACTCTCATGGAGCTCATATGCATTTTACTCTAAAAAAGCACTTATTCAAGGAGGAATCTCTCAACTCCAAAATAAGGCATGCTCATGTGTTCATCTCATGAAGTCAAATAGGCAACTCATACTCAATGCACTACAACATGAGGAAAATAAATCATGTAACTCCATTTTATATCAAAACACAAGTTTTCATGAACATGCACCACATAAGGAAATCATGAAAACATACAAATCGCACATGAATTCAAATAAAAGCAAATCTTGAGGAACTCATCATCTTAATGCTAAAGGAGGAATACAAGGGAAAAGATGAGGATATCGGGACTTCATATTGGCCCTTGGTCTCCCAAGTAGCACTCTCATCTAAAACCCTCACTCAAAGACCACTCCTTAAAACTTTCATGGAAGTAACTTCCTTGCTCTTCTATTTCTTGACTTGCCGGTCTAAGATCCCTACCAGTATTTCTAAATTAGAGATATTCCCATTAATTCCCAACTCTTCTTAAGGAATTTATAATTGTCGGGCCCCCAACACCCTTCTATATCCTAGGGACATGGAAAACCGGATACACCGGTACCACTCATAAGCAACTCTAGTTCACAAGTAACCTTACCAACTCTACTCAAAATCTCATATGAGCCTACAAAACCAGAACTAAACTTCCCAACTCAATACACCCCTCAAGGTGAGAATTTCAAGCCAACTCAAATCATGAACATTAAGAGCACTCAACGACCTTGCTATTTAAGCACATCATCTCCCCCTTGGGAGTAATCCTATACGAACTCTTCTAAGCATTATTTCTTTCAATTCTAAGGTCAGAGCAAGTCATCACTAAGCTTTCACATCCATCACACAAGATCATTCTAGACCGTGGTGGATTTTACTACTACTTTTAAGAGGAGTCTACTCACTCAACTCATCTAGGCATTTCTTAAACACCTTATTCCTCAAATCTTTCAACCTATCCAAAACTCAAATTGGCCAAGTAGGGTTCTACCATCAATATCATAAAACAACAATGAAGCCCATTCATACTAAAGACAACATCATGGTCTAGCATATCAAGTCACAAAAGACAAGCAATACCGGAATCTCATAGAGCATAAAACACATACCAGAACCATTAAGAGGAACTTGATTACCCTCTCCTCTCATATCCTTTGCTTTTGGACAATTCTTCATTTTGTGACCACTTTCACCACAATTAAAAAAACCTCTTTACCGGCCAAACTTCTACCCTCATGTTTCTTTCCATTCTACTAAGGTCGGACCAAGAGAATTCTAGAGCATTCCAACCCATATCATCACCCTTGGTGGAGTCTACCAACCAATCATATCTAGGTATTATCTAAACACCCTACTCAAAATGACCATACTTAAGATCAATCTTATAAGATAACTAACTCTTTGAAGTTGGTCAACACTTGAACACTTCTCTCTCACCTCAACTAGGTGGTACTTACAACCCTCCAAGTCAACCTTAAGACAAAACACACCCCAAAATATAGCATAGACTTTTCCCCCTTCCACTCACGGATAGGCTCATTCGGAAACTAACAATTTGACTATACGGGTTCTACAATCACATAGGAGCATACCAATAATACTACCAATCCATTATAAGGATGACATCTAAATCTAGCATATCAAGTCCTATCTAGTCACATAGCCATAATTGGCATCACAACCAATATTTTCTCCCTCGCTCCTTGTAGGATGAGCCCTTCGAGTAGTCATACCTTGAAAACCATCGGATAAGGAGAAAGACCTTATAGAGTTAAACTCTATGGCATGAATTAGAGAATGAATAAGTGAGATTTCCTTGTTACGACCCAGGGATACACCCTAGATGTAACATGGCGTACTTAACCCCGAAGCGGTCTCATACAAGCCCTTAGCATATCATAACATAAGATAATAGAAAAGATATTGAAAGTTTAAAACTTTTCTTTACAATCGAAGTCTTTCATAAAAGCAAAGCGGAAGTCTTACTACACTTGTCTCAAACCATCTAATACAACTTTGAATAACTCTTGGGACATAGACCATACAATAGTCTCAAAACATAAGGAAAAGACATAAAAGAAATTGTGGCTTTATCCTCGATACTATGAGGACTCACAAAGTCTTCTAATTCTTGCTCCTTAGAAATCTATCCTCAAGAATGGACCTCAAATCACCGAACCCTACATTTGATTAGAATGTAGGCAAGAGTATGCGTTAGTACAAAAGTACTAAATATGATAACTAGCATAACATCATAAGAGCATAACATAAGGGTTAGTCAACATAAGCCATATGCCATAATCATAAGAATTACTTCATGAAACATAAACTATAAGCATAAGAGACAATATCATAATCATAAGCAAAGTCTCCAACATAGGCATCATATAAGCATTATCCAACCCTTAGTACTTCATATCACAAGAGAACTACTTCTCAAGTAACCTTCAAGTTATACTTATGCAATGCATAGAGGAGATCCCATAATCCCACCTAGGCTAAGTACCACTTTTAGGCCATCATACCTCTTTATCATCTTTTAATCTCATTATTAGCTTACTTCTCATAGACAAGGGAACATCCACCTTTAGTCCACATGCATTGGAAGGACCTTTCAAGCTACAATCCAAACTAAGCACACATCATAAGCATAAGTAATAAACATAGATCATCATATCATGAAAGGAACATATCATAACTACCCTCAAAGCATCATCCACCTTTAGTCCACATGCATTGGAAGGACCTTTCAAGCTACAATCCAAACTAAGCACACATCATAAGCATAAGTCATAAACATATATCATCATATCATGAAAGGAACATATCATAACTACCCTCAAAGCATACTTGTGCCATGCATGAATAAGATTCCATAATCCCATCCATGCTAAGTAAAGATCCTTGAGTAACCATGATTCATAATTCATAATCATATTCATGTTTTGGGAATTACCCTCAACCGACATAGACCATGTGAGCTAACATGGAATCCGGTGTTTACCCCACACCGAAAAGGGGTTGGCCTACTTGCCTAAGGTAGAACCATACTCTTAGCTTAAGTGGATCCAATAGCTAAGTAACCTATGTGGGCACATAGTTATGGCATAAGGGGATTGCTACTAGAAAACCCAACCTCAACTAGCGGAAGAGCATCCATCCCAAAAGATTACTACTAGAAAAACCCAACCTCAACTAACAGAAGAGCTTCCATGAGGACACCCAACCTCTACTAACGGAAGAGATCCCATGGGGACACCCAACCTCTACTAACGGAAGAGCTCCCATCTCATATCAATATTCACTCGGTGCTAAGCATAATCTCCATTAAGTTCATATTAAGTCTTGACTTAAGTTCATATTTATGGAAGAATGTCTTGACACTCAATCTATCATAACTCATACTATAGCTCATTATATCATGCGTGAGAATAACCTTTCACCGTCCATTTCTATATATAGATTCATTAGGTGAGACTTGTCTTCCAACCTTAGAATCATCATATTGTGAGGAAACTACTCACATCATATCATATTCATGTATAAATGTGTATATGAGGCTAACCTTTCAACAACACTACAACTAGGACATGAACATATTTACTTTACTCTCAAAGTGCTCCTAAGCATGTACTAATCTTGCATAAAACATGCATACTATCATATCTTGCCATTTCAAGGCCAAAGCTCATATCAAATCAACACATCTAGAAAGACTACATTAGACATGGATATAATCATAACTCAAGTAGTTCAATTACTACAAGCATATTCTCATACTTCACCTCCTTGAGGTCCAACACTTACTTTCAATCATCACAATTAGGGTTCAAGCACTAGACATGGAAATCATCCTAACTCATGCGATTCTATTGCTTCATACATTCTAACATTCATGAGGTAGATTAGGTGGTTAAAGTCCTACCACAACAACTTTATCTAGTAGTATACTATTTGCATGTAAGGTTCACCCTTAAAGCCTTAACATACATAATTCATCATTTTAGCTTTACTCTCAAAGCCCTAGTGATCAAAATTCATGACTACAAGACTTACTCTAAAAGCTTTACTTCTTACAATCATCATACAAATCTAGATCACAAGACATTCAAGTCACAAGCTTCATCTTTAAGCAATTCTAGTCATAATTCATCATAAAGGTTCAATCTCAAGCTTTACTAGGCATGATCAATTATATATACTTTAATCTAATTCAATTCATGTTTACATACTTCTATTCTTGAACAATTACTATACATGACATCAATTCTAGAAGATTTAACTCTAAGTCTTCAATTTCACTTCACAAGGCATAAACTCAGATTCTTCAATTTCATCAATTAGACTAGGGTTAACCATGGAATCATGCAATTTCATCATAATATCATAATTTAATACTAAAGAAATCATAAACAAGTACTATCCACTCAATTGGAATCATACTCAACACTACCCACAACATAGGAAGAATCCCTAGCTAGAATTGGGGATTTTCTTCACAATTGGGGGAAATCTAGGGGGCTCTATGGATGGAAGAATCCATAGATGAATAAGATAACATACCTTGATTCAAAGCCCTCACAAAAGCTTACAACAATGGAGGAATTTGACCTAGTTTTATTCTCTTCTTCTTCTTCATTTTCTAGAGAGAGGATTTTTGGAGGGAATTGGGTCTCTTTTGTGAAACTAGAATATTGAATTAGATGACTTAGTTTAGGGGTCTAATAGGTATATATAGGTTGGCTAATTAATAGTAAAACCACCCTACTTAATAACTAATTAGTTCTAGAATATTCCCTAAGCTCTTTACTTAAAACGTCTTAAGACCAACCTGCACCAACCCACGAGATCTCGGCCCACGGACCGTGGGTGGGTCTACGGGGCGTACTGGTTTTTCATGGTTGGGGTCCTGCAGCCAACATTTTGGGACCTTGACCCATGAGGCGTGGACCAGCATACGGGGCGTAGGTCCCCTCGTGGGTGCATTGCCTTTTTGGGCAACTTTAGGGACTGTTTTGGGTCCCCCTTAAGGACCCTTGGTTGGTCCTTGAAGGGTCGTACCTTGACGCCCTAGCCCTAAAACCTTCATTCTAAGTAAGAAAAGTCGAATCTACGACTCTAACCCTCACATCAAGCTCTAGAACTCTCACGTAAAGCTCTAGTTTAGCTTACTAGTTTTCTGGGTGGTACAGAAAAATGGCTAAAGTGAGAGTAAAGTAGTACCTGAATCAACGAACAACTGGGGATACTTGTCTCGCATGTCCTTCTCGGTTTCCCAAGTTCCTTCCTCAACCGGACGATCAAGAATTGCAATCGGTTCCTCCTCATACTAAAGGTCTTTGTCTAACACAACTCAGTCCCATTTTATGATGTAATCCCCATCTCCATGATATCTCTTCAACATGGACACATGAAATACCGGATGAACTCTCGATAGGTTAGGAGGTAAAGACAATATATAAGCCACTGGCCCTACATAGTTAAGGACCTCAAATGGTCCAATATATCGAGGACTAAGGTTGACCTTCTTGCCGAATCTCATCACCCCTTTCATGGGTGACACCTTAAGAAGTACATTCTCACCAGTCTGAAAGGCCATGTCTCTTACCTTATGATCTACATATTTTTTTTGTCTACTTTGGGCTCCTAGGAGCTTAGCTTGGATGCTTCTTACCTTATCCTGAGCATCCCTCACCAAGTCAACCCCCAAAGGTTTCACATCTCCAGCCTCAAACCATCCTATGGGTGATCTACATCCTCTCCCATAAAGTACCTCAAATGGTGCCATATCAATGCTGGAGTGGTAACTATAATTATAAGAGAACTCACACAAGGGTAGGAACTTATCCCAATGTCCTCCAAAGTCAATCACGCATGCCCTCAACAGGTCCTCTAACCCTTGAATGGTCCTTTTTGACTGTCCGTCCGTCTGGGGATGGAATGCTGTGCTAAAAGTGAGTTGAGTACCCAACTCCTCATGTAATTTTCCTCAAAACTTGGATGTGAACTGCGTACCACGGTCTGAGATGATAGAAAGGGGCACCCCGTGCATCCTTACTATGTCTTTTACATACAACTTAGCCAATTGCTGAGCATTATAATCTATTCTTACCAGAATAAAATGGGCTGACTTAGTCAATCTGTCAACCACTACCCAAATAGAATCAAACCTCCCCAAAGTCTTGGGAAAACCAACCACGAAATCCATAACTATTCTTTCCCACTTCCATTCTGGAATTGGCATTCTCTGAAGCAAACCTGCAGGCCTTTGATGCTCATATTTTACTTGTTGGTAATTGTGACACTTAGCCACAAACTCCGCTATATCCTTCTTCATGCCCGACCACCAATATAGTTGCTTGAAGTCTCGGTACATCTTGGTCACACCCGGATGAATGGAATACCTCGAACCATGGGATTCTGTCAATAAATTCTGAATCAAGTCGCCCACTCTAGGAACACAAATTCTTCCTTAAAAACTGAGCACGCCCCCCGCATCAAGAACCATATCTTATGCCTTACCAATCACTGTCTTCTTTCTAAGTTCATTCAAATTCTAATCCTCAAACTGTTTGGCCTTGATCTCCTCAATAAATGCGTCCCTAACCTCAATGCTAGCCAACACCCCACCTTTCTCTGAGATGCTCAACTGCATGAACTTAGATTCCAAGGTTTGAATTTCCTTAGCCAAAGTTCGCTTGGATACACTCAAGCAAGCTAAACTACCCATACTCACCGCCTTCCGACTTAGTGCGTTCGCCACTACATTAGCCTTGCCCGGATGATATTGGATGGTTCCATCATAATCCTTGAGTAAATCCATCCACCTTCGTTGTCTCAAATTCAGATCCTTTTGAGTGAACACATGTTGTAGACTGCGATGTTCGGTAAATACCTCACACTTAACATCATAAAGATAATGCCGCCAAATCTTAAGAGAAAACACTACCGCTGCCAACTCTAAATCTTGTGTTGGATAATTCCTCTCGTGCACCTTCAACTGCCGCGATGCATAAGATATGACATTCTTATCCTGCATCAACACCGTACCCAAGCCTGAATGTGAAGCATCACAATAAATAATTTACCTTCTACCGGTAGCGCTAGAATAGGTGTTGTGGTCAAAAGAGCCTTGAGCTTTTGAAAGCTCTTCTCACATTTTTCAGTCCATTCAAATGGTATCTCCTTTTTGGTCAAATTTTTCAAGTGTGTGGCAATCGAAGCATAGTTTTTCACAAATCGACGATAGTAGCTAGCGATCCCTACAAAACTCCTAATTTCAGTCACAGAACTTGGTCGAACCCAATTCCTAACCGCTTCAATCTTTTGGGGATCTACCATTACCCCTTCTTTTGAAGCTACATGCCCCAAAAAGGCAACCGAAATCAACCAAAATTCACACTTAGAAAATTTTGCATACAACTTTTATTTTCCAAGAACACCCAGAACAATGCGAAGATGGTCGGCATGCTCTTCCTCACTTTTCGAATAAACCAAAATGTCATCGATAAACACTATCACAAATGAATCAAGAAATGGTTTGAACACACCATTCATCAAACTCATGAAAGCTGCAGGCGCATTCGTCAACCCAAACGACATAACTAGAAACTCATAGTGCCCATAACGGGTCCTAAATGCCGTTTTTGGTATATCCCCAGGCCTAATCTTTAACTGATGGTAACCAAACCTTAAATCAATCTTAGAGAAAATTGATGCACCCTGCTATTGGTCAAAAATATCATCTATTTGAGGCAATGGATACTTATTTCGAATGGTGACCCTATTCAATTGACGATAGTCTATACACATTCTCATACTACCATCCTTTTTCTTAAAAAACAAGACAGGAGCACCCCATGGTGAAGCACTAGGACGAATGAATCCTTTATCAAGAAGCTCTTGGATTTGATCCTTAAGATCTCTTAATTCTGCCGGAGCCATACGATACGGAGGGATGGAAATGGGATGAGTACCAGGTTCCAAATCAATGCAGAAATCTATATCTCTATCCGGAGGCATACTAGGAAAATCAGTAGGAAACACTTCTCTAAATTCTGACACCACGAGAATAGACTCAATAGAGGGAGACTCAACCTCAACATCCCGAATATGACCAAAATAGACTAAACAACCCTGCCCCACCAGTTTCCTATCCCGAATGGAGGGTATGATCTTAGCTGGCTTAGGCTTGTACACCCCTTCCCACTCTAACTTTTCCTTACCGGGGATCTCTAGAGTCACAGACTTCGTATTACAATTTAACACAACATAATAGGGGGATAACCAAGTCACGCCTAAGATTATATCAAAGTCAGTCATATCCAAAATCACCAAATCAGCCCAAGTCTGAAAACCCATAAACAATATAGGACAAGCACGATAGACATGGGTGACTATGGCAGACTCTCCAACGGGGGTAGAAATATGGATGGAGGCATCAAGTATATCACAAATCATATAATATTCTGAGGCAAATCACACGGAAACATAAGAATAAGTAGAACCCGGATGAAATAACACATTAGCCATCCGGTCACAAACAAGAATAGTACCTGTGATCACCGCATCAGACGCTTCTGCCTCGGTCTTGCCCGAAAAGGCAAACCACTGAGCCCTGTCCTCATAACGGGCGACTTCTCTGCCTGGCTGCATGGTACCGTTGCCTGAATTACCATTTAACCGACCTCCACGACCTCACTGATTTCCTTCTCGCCCACCTTATGGACGCCCTCGACTATTAATACCATTTTCCGCGGGTACCACTGCTCTAGTCTGCTACTACGCAGAATCTAACATGTGCGGGTGAGGACAATCTCTCCTCATATGCCTAGGTTCCCCACATTTATAACAAGTGCAATCAAAAGATGGCCTGCTGCCCACCGAAGGTGCGGCTCCCTGGCTATCCTAAATCAAATTCTGAAGTGGAGTTCCCGAGTAATTACCTGTAGAAGCGGGCATAGCGGACTGAATTAGACGGACTGCAAGTGTCGACCTCCCTGAACCTCTGGAGTAGAACCCTGAAAGTTACCTGTGCTCTTAGCTTTCTTGGACAATGCCTTATCCTGACCGTCTCGCCTCACCCCCTCCAGTTTCTTCACAAAATCTGTTACCTCATTAAAACATTTTCCTGCAGAAGTCATGTGCACAGACAATACATGTAACTCAGAATTCAGTCTCTTAACAAATAGACAGATCCTCTCTTCCTCAATAGTCACCAATTGCGTAGCATATATAGACAAAGCATGGAACTTAGCCTCATAAGCAGCCACAAACATACCACCTTGCTCCAAAGCCATAAACTCATCTTTCTTACGATTTCTCAAAGTCTGGGGAACGTATTTTTCCAAGAACAGAGCATGAAACTGGGTCCAAGTGAGTGGGCGTAAAGCTGGTGATTTGCATTCCATATAAGCTCTCCACCACTGCTTAGCCTCACCTTGAAGCTGAAAAGTCACAAATTCTACTCCATGCGGATGGACAATTCCCAACTTATGAAGTCTCTCATAACAATCTAAGATGAACTCATAGGCGTCCTCACTCTCAGAACCATGGAATACCGGAGGCTTCAATTTCAAAAACATGGTCAACATTTCGTGTTCATTGCCAGTCATTACCGGACCCAACAAAGGACGGAAGAAAGCATCAGTAACTACAGTTCCACCCACTTTGGGGACAGTGATAGCAATAGGGGGATTGACAGGAGCTTGAGTTGCTTGAACTGTAGGAAGAACTCTAGGATCAATCAATCCTTTCAGGAACGACATAATCTGTTGAGCTAACACTGGGTCTAAGGGAGGAATACCTGTAGTCTAAGCCTGCACCTCTTCCTCTTGTCCAACATCCTCATCATTCTCAACCTCTACATTATCCTCTATCTCTTCATGATGTGCAGGAGAAATCTCATTTCTGGGAGCATTCTCAACCAGAGCTCCACCCCTAGCGGGTGATACCCTTCCACGGCCTCTACCCATTGCTCTTCCTATACCCCAGCCTCGACCGCGACCTCTTGATGCAGACTCCTCAGCGGGCTCATTGATGGGAGCAACGGGCCTGAACAGTTGAAGCTAGTGTTAACCATATGCGGACATAAGAGTGAAGGAGATTAGATACCAATTTGGATCACCAGGTACCAATTGGAACAAAGTTATAGCACGAAAGGAGACAAGATAAAACAAAGATATTTCCTAAAGTCCTATAGCCTCTCAAAGAAAAGTACAGACGTCTCCGTATCGTTCTGCAAGACTGTACTAGACTCGTTTTGGTACATCAAGATCAACGAACCTAGGGCTCTGATGACAACTTTGTCACGACCCAGACCATCGTGAGTGGCACCCATACTAACCCTCCGGTGGGAGAACCATCAATACTAATTAGCTAAACCAGGAACTACACAACTTAATCAATTACTAGGCATTTAAAGATACAGAAGCAGGTTTAAATGCAAGGGTCAAATAGAGTTTCCATAAACTCCAAAAAGATCTAACAACGACTAACAAACCATTGCGGAAATTATTCCCTAGAACCTGAAAGTCAATGTACCAAAACTCTAAAGTTTAACAAGTCTTAAAAAAATGGGTGCAACCCAACTAAACAAGAGAATATCTAAAGTACTAGTCTAAGTCCGAATAGCAATGGACTAAACATAACAAGAACTCATTTCATCCCGGAAGAACTGGCTCATCCTTGAATTCAAATCGATCACTGGTCTTCTAAACGAGGTCTTTCAGTAGCCGCCTGAAGATGCCATGTACTCAACAAAG
This sequence comes from Solanum etuberosum, assembly GCA_029582245.1. Taxonomy (NCBI): domain Eukaryota; kingdom Viridiplantae; phylum Streptophyta; class Magnoliopsida; order Solanales; family Solanaceae; genus Solanum; species Solanum etuberosum. Next base: position 4,320 of record JAJONR010002272.1, on the reverse strand, counting down.
AAAGAGCAAGTGCAGTATCAATACACAACCACAATGTACTGGTAGGATCACAAGGCTATCCCAATAAGCATAACATATATCAATAATCACAACAAGGTAAACATGACATGCACAGAATGTAAACACACATACCGATTATCAATCATGAACAACTCATAATTCCACATTCTCTTTAATACGCATATACAACAAGTCATTGGTCCTTTCACGGAACCCATACTCAAATTGTTAGTGTACCGGATCGTGGCATCCGTTCCAAGTTAGTGTGTCGGATCGTGCACCCATTCCAATAATTATGTCGGTACGTGACATCCGATCCCAGTTAGTGTGTCGAAACGTGACACCCGCTCCATTCAACATACCACAATCATAATCACAATGTATATTCTCACAATCATACAAGTCAAGTGTTGATTCATGGCACACAATCATTCATTCTCATTTCATTAGGTTTGATCACAATACTTAATTCAAGTACACACATGCATCACAATGAAGTAATCATCAACATATATCACACAAACAAGAAATAATACCATTACCTACCTCGAACAAAGCTTGAATCCTCCTAAGAAACTTGATTCTTTCCTTTCCAGATTCTTTCTGCTTCCTCTAGGTCTACAAACAAACAATTCAATACGGGGATCAATAATTAAGGTCTAATTTCTCCGGATCATGACAAACCCAATAACCCAAGACCCAAATTATGATCCTAAGGTGCAGTTAGTATTTTTCCCACCATTCAAAACCCTCCCCCAACGATATACAATCAAGATTTTACGTTATACGGATCGAAAAATGGAATTGGGGAGCGAAAACCTTACCTTTAGCATCAAAATTCATGGAAAACTATCAAGAACTCGTATGGGGTTGTCTCCTATTTCTCAAAAATGGAAATTAAAGAATAATGGTGTTACCAGATTTCTCTAGACCTCACTTACTCTGATTTCGTCAAAATTTGGACTAGATTGGAAAATTTCAAGTTAATACCAAAATGTTTTCTAGCCTAAATTTTTTCTCCGATGGCTTTTCTATAGCGACGGGAACAAGTCGTTACAATAGATACCAATTTACCCCTCACTCGTCCTCGAGTGACAATCTAGGAAAATGGCACGACCCAGGGGTACACTCTATATATAACATGGTGTACTTGACCCCGAAGGGGTCTCATACAAGCCCTTAGCATATCATAACATAAGATAATAGAAAAGATATGAGAATTTTAAAACTTTTCTTTACAATCAAAGTCTTTCATAAAAGAAAAGTGAAAGTCTTACTACACTTGTCTCAAACCATCTAATACAACTTTGAATAACTCTTGGGACATAGCCCATACAATAGTCTCAAAACATAAGGAAAAGACACAAAGGAAATGGTAGCTTTATCCTCGATACTATGAGGACTCACCAAGTTTTCAACTTCTTGCTCCTTTGAAACCTATCCTCAAAAATGGACCTCAAATCACCGAACCCTACATTTGATTAGAATGTAGGCAAGAGTATGCGTTAGTACAAAAGTACTAAATATGATAACTAGCATTACATCATAAGAGCATAACATAAGGGATAGTCAACATAAGCCATATGCCATAATCATAAGAATTACTTCATGAAACATAGATTATAAGCATAAGAGAAAATATCATAATCATAAGCAAAGTCTCCAACATAGGCATCATATAAGCATTATCCAACCCTTAGTCATTCATATGACAAGAGAACTACTTCTCAAGTAACCTTCAAGTTATACTTGTGCAATGCATAAAGGAGATCCCATATTCCCACCTAGGCTAAGTACCACTTTTAGGCCATCATACCTCTTTATCATCTTTTAATCTCATCATTAGCTTACTTATTATAGACAAGAGACCATCCACCTTTAGTCACACATGCATTGGAAGGACCTTTCAAGCTACAATCCAAACTAAGCACACATAAAAAGTCATAAACATAGATCATCATATCATGAAAGGAAAATATCATAACTACCCTTAAAGCATACTTGTGCCATGCATGAATAAGATCCCATAATCCCATCCATGTTAAGTAAAGCTCCTTGAGTAACCATGATTCATAATTCATAATCATATTTTTGTTTTGGGAATTAGCCTCAACCGACATAGACCATGTGAGCTAACATGGAATCCAGTGTCTACCCCAAACCGAAAAGTGGTTGGCCTACTTGCCTAAGGGAGAACCATACTCTTAGCTTAGGTGGATTCAATAGCTAAGTAACCTATGTGGGCACATAGTTATGGGATAAGGGGATTGCTACTAGAAAACCCAACCTCAACTAGCGGAAGAGCATCCATCCCAAGAGATTACTACTAGGAAAACCCAACCTCAACTAACGGAAGAGCTTCTATGGGGACACCCAACCTCTACTAACGGAAGAGCTCCCATGGGGACACCCAACCTCTACTAACGGAAGAGCTCCCATCTCATATCAATATCCACTCGGTGCTAAGCATAATTCTCATTAAGTTCATATTAAGTCTTGACTTAAGTTCATATTTATGGAAGAATGTCTTGACACTCAATCCATCACAACTCATACTATAGCTCATTAGATCATGTGTGAGAATAACCTTTCACCGTCCATGTCTACATATAGATTCATTACGTGAGACTAGTCTTCCAACCTTAGAATTATCATATTGTGAGGAAACTACTCACATCATATCATATCATGCATAAGTGGGTATATGAGGCTAACCTTTCAACAACACTACAACTAGGTCATAAACATATTCACTTTACTCTCAATGTGCTCTTAAGCATGTACTAATCTTGTATAAAACATGCATACTACCATATCTTACCCTTTCAAGGCCAAAGCTCATATCAAATCAACACATCTAGAATGACTACATTTGACATGGATATAATCATAACTCAAGTAGTTCAATTACTACAAGCATATTCTCATACTTCACCTCCTTGAGGTTCAACACTTACTTTCAATCATCATAATTAGGGTTCAAACACTAGACATGGAAATCATCCTAACTCATGTGATTCTATAAATTCATACATTCAAACATTCATGAGGTAGATTAGGTGGGTAAAGTCCTTCCACAACAACTCTATCTAGTAGTCTACCATTTGCATATAAGCTTCACCCTTAAAGCCTTAACATACATAATTCATCATTTTAGCTTTACTCTCAAAACCCTAGTGATCAACATTCATGACTACAAGCCTTACTCTCAAAGCTTTACTTCTTACAATCATCATACAAATCTAGATCACAAGACATTCAAGTCACAAGCTTCATCTTTAAGAAATTCTAGTCATAATTCATCATAAAGGTTCAATCTCAAGCTTTACTAGGCATGATCAATCATATATACTTTATTCTAATTCAATTCATGTTTACATGCTTCTATTCTTCAACAATTACTATACATGACATCAATTCTAGAAGATCAACTCTAAGTCTTCAATTTCACTTCACAAGGCATAAACCCACATTCTTCAATTTCATCAATTAGACTAGGTTAACCATGGAATCATGCAATTTCATCATAATATCATAATTCAATACTAAAGAAATCATAAACAAGTACTATCCACTCAATTGGAATCATACTCAACACTACCCACAACATAGGAAGAATCCCTAGCTAGAATTGGGGATTTTCTTCACAATTGGGGGAAATCTAGGGGGCTCTATGGATGGAAGAATCCATAAATGAATAATCTAACATACCTTGATTTAAATCCCTCACAAAATCTTGCAACAATGGAGGAATTTGACCTAGTTTTCTTCTCTTCTTATTCTTCTTCTTCACTTTCTAGAGAGAGGGAATTGGGTCTCTTTTGTGAAACTAGAATACTGAATTAGATGACTTAGTTTAGGGGTCTAATACGTTTATATAGGTGGCCTAATTAATAGTAAAACAACCCTACTTAATAACTAATTAGTTCTAGAATATTCCCTAGGCTCCTAACTTAAAACGTCTTAAGACCAACCTGCACCAACCCACGAGACCCCGACCCACGAATCATGGATGGGTCTACGGGGCGTACTGGTTCTCCGTGGTTGGGGTCCTGCAGCCAACATTTTGGGACCTTGACCCACGAGGCCATCCACGAGGCGTGGACCAGCCTACGAGGCGTAGGTCCCCTCGTGGGTGCATTACCTTTTTGGGTAGATTTAGGGACTGTTTTGGGTCCCCCTCAAGGACCCTTGGTTGGTCCTTGGGGGGTCGTACCTTGATGCTCTAGCCCTAAAACCTTCATTCTAATTACGGAAAGTTGAATCTACAACTCTAACCCTCACATCAAACTCTAGAACTCTCACGTAAACCTCTAGTTT
>JAJONR010002271.1:0-80049 GCA_029582245.1 Solanum etuberosum | reverse complement strand
GAAATAAAGAGACAAATTTTATTTTGATTAGAGCTAAGACTTGATTTTCCTCTTAAACAATTGTTTATTTCTCTTTTAATTCTTACATTTATATGTTAGAGTTATTGATATGCATAAGTGCCGCTAATATACTGGATATTATTTTTTCCTTTGTCTTCTTCAATAGTTTTTTTTACACAAGTAAATGAAAGAAATAGAAAGAAAAGATCAAAAAAATAAGAAATGAATAAATAAAAATATTGATCATAGAAAAGTGTCACATCAGATTTTTGATTCTGTAGCTGATTTTTCTTATTAATATATATTAGATTCTTTAAAATAATTAGATGAAAACAATAGTGAAAATGAGAAAATTACTTTAGAAGAAATGTGCTATATGTACCAAGCTTTTCGATATAAATGAAAAAATATTTATTCAATTCAATAAACTTTTCACCTCCTACTATAATTGCTTTTTTCACTAAGAGATTTTAATATATATTCATGCATTCATCCACCTTCAATTTTAATAATTCTTAATTAATTTTATTAATGTGGAGTAATAATTTATTAAAAGATGGGAGATGAAAAATTACCTATATATATTTATAATAGAAGAGTTCTTATTTTCTTTTTAATTTCTTGTTCCTTCTTTTGCCTTCTTTATTTAATTTAAAAAAACATTTACAAATATAGTTGTAATTAATTTCTTGTTATAGAATTAATTTTTACCAATATTTTTGAGTCATAAACTTTAAAGCAGATTTCAAAGTTACATAGTATCAATCACTTAGCATATTCTTGAACAAATTTAATCTAAGAAAAATATACATCACAAAAAAAATTGAAATAATATAGGAGCATAATTTGTTTTTATGAATTTAAAGATTGAGGACATAAAATTACTTTAGAAGAAATCTGTTATATGTACCAAGCTTCTCGATATAGATGACATAGCATGAATCATCAAAATTTAGCACATGTTGAGCAAAAAATAGTTATAAAGCAAAAATATAAAATTTTCAACTAATAAAATGAGAAATCTTAGTCTATAAAGAAATTTTACTGAGAATAAAACACATATAAGAAAGCGTAATTAAGATAAATATCCATCAATACATCATCTCATTAGATGAATTGCTGCTATAAAAAAATTTAAAATACATTGATAATTATGTTGGAGCATTTCCCAAACACAACTAAATTAAAATGGTTGATTCATATATGCATAGTTTGGTAGTGAAAGATATATATAAGTTAATTTTTGTCTTTTCATCTTTCATCTTTTAATATATTATTACTCTATATTAATAAAATTAATTAAGAATTATAAAAATTGAAGGGGGATGAATACGAGAATATACATTAAAATCTATAATAAAGAAGACAATTATAGTGGGAGGTGAAAAGTTGATTGAATAGAATAAATGTTTTTTATTTTTAAAAATAAAATAAGTAAATAATTTTTCTCCCATCTTTTAAGACATGCAAAATTAAATAATGAAATTAATAAATATGAAAGATTAGATAATTATGAGTATTTTATTAATATAATTAAGAGTATCATTTATAATAAAGAAGACAATTATAGTGGGAGGTGAAAAGTTGATTGAATTGAATAATTTTTTTTTAATTTTTTAAAATAAAATAAGTAAATATTTTTTCTCCCATCTTTTAAGACATACAAAATTAAATAATGAAATTAATAAATATGAAAGATTAGATAATTATGAGTATTTTATTAATATAATTAAGAGTATCATTTATAAATGTGGAGGTATGAGTTATAAAAATGAGTTTTTAAAATAAATTAATTGTGAAAAATTAGAAAGAAATCAAAAAAAAAAAAGAAAGAAGAAGAGAAAAAAAAGATAAATATAACTTTGCTTATATCTGATTTTATTTATTTTTGTATATATAAATATGTAACGACCTGATTCCGTCGTTAGGGAAAAGTCAACGGGGAAAGAATTGGGGCGAGAAAACGGATAGTTTTTGAACGTCATGGGTTGAGGGTGTGTTGTGAAATGGGGCTTTGAAACTCAAATTCCGACTCTCTGTCTCCGTGTAAGCCGCTGTGGCGAGATTGTTCCCGCCAGGGCGGGGCCGCTGTAGCGGGATGGGGTTCGCTGTAGCGGGCCAGTCGCGACTTAAGTAGGGAAAAACCCCAATTTCGTTATTTTTCTGCAAACTTCGTTCTTAAAAGTCAGGAGACGACCCCAGGTGATTTCTTGACAGTTTTCCACGACTTTTGTGCTAAAGGTAGGGATTTTACTCCCCTAATCCATTTTTCGACCGTAGAACGTAAATTTATGAATAATTATCGTTGGGGAGGGTTTTGGCCTGAAGTTGATGGTGGGGAAAAGCCCTAGCTATACCTTAGGATCATGGATTTGGTCTTGGGTTATTGAGTTTGTTATAATCCGAGTAAATATACCTTAATTATTGATCATTGCGTTGAATTATTCGTTTGTAGACCGAGAACAAGCGGAAAGAATCCGGAAAGGGAAGAATCAAGTGTCTTAGGAGGATTCAAGCTTGATTTCGAGGTAGGTGATGGTTTGATTTCCTGTTTGTGTAATGTATGTGGATTGATTGCTATATTGTATGCATGCGTGTATGCGAATCCGATAAAATGTGAAAACAAACCTAATGAAATGATTATGAACAATGCATGCCATGAACTTGTGTACTTGACTATATGACTTGAGTATTGTACATTATGGATGTGATTGTGATGATGGGACCGGGTGTCACGTATCGACACACATACATACATTGGATCGGATGTCACGTACCGACACACACACATACATTGGATCAGGTGTCACGTACCGACACATTTACATACATTGAATCGGGTGTCACGTACCGACACACATACATGCATTGGATCGGGTGTCACGATCCGACACACTAACAGTTTGGGTATGGTTCCATGAGAGGACCATTGTGTTGTTATATCTATTGCTTTGGAGAATGTGAAATTGTACATTGCTCCTGAAATGATAACTGAATTGTGTTCCGTATATGCGTGCTTATTATATATGATTGTCTTCGTATATTGTGCTTATGGGGGTAGCCGCGTGATCCTACCAGTACACTGTGGTTGTATACTGATACTGCACTTGCTCTTTCTTTGTTGAGTACATAGCATCTTCAAGCGGCTCCTGACAGATCTCATTTAGGAGATTAGTGATCGAGATCGGATTTCAAGGGTGTGCCAGTTCTTTCAGGCTGCCATGGAGTCCTTCTTTCCGTTTAGTCCATTTCTTCGGACTCAAACTATACTTTAGATACTTCCTATGTTTGGATGAGGTTGTACCCTTTTCTTAGATTGTTGCACTTTAGATGTTTTGGTACATTGACTTTCAGGTTCTAGGGGTTAATTTCCGCATTAGTTGAACTTTCGAAGTTTATGGAAACTCCGTATTATTTATTTCGATATTTAAACCTACTTTCGTAGCTTTAAATGTTAGTATTTTGTTTAAGATGCTTAGTCGGGCTGTAGTAATGATTCTCCCACCGGAGGGTAGTGTGAGTGCCAATCACGACGGTCTGGGTCGTGACAAAATAACAATTACGTTTGTAATATTTTAAGAGTTTTTAAAATAATTATTTGTGAAAAATTATAAAAAAAAGAGATAAATATAACTTTGCCTATATCCGATTTTATTTATTTTTGTATATATAAATAACAATTACGTTTGTAATAGTTTAATTACAATTATATTTGTAAATGTTTTTTAAATTAAATAAAGAAGTCAAAAGAAGGAATTTTGGAAAGATATAAATAGTATAATATTAATGAGGAAAGAGAAAATGTAAGTGTGTGTATTTTTTATGGGTAATGCTAAATGACCAGAAAATTTGACCAGAAATTTTAAAAATCTATAATATTCTTTTTATTTTAAAATAAACTGATCTTTTTTCCATTTTTTAATTAAAATGTATTAAAGTTAAAAGGGTAAAAATGTTTAAAAAGGTAACATAACATAGTGTGAAATACATTATTTTACCATTCTGGCCAAATTCTGACAAAAAGGATTTTTCCTTTCTGAAATTTTTAAAAGCACAATTATTTTGGTAAGAAAAAACGGAAAATAAAGAAGGAAAAGGAGGAATCTTAGGAAGATATAAATAGTGAAGTAATAATGAGGAAAGACAAAATTTAAGTGTACCTATTTTTCTGATTTTTTAAAGAACAAATTATGCGAAAAATCCAAAAATTGACAAAAAAGATAAATGGCAATCCTGGCCAAATAGAGGTGCCACGCCAGACTTTTATTATCCAGTTTTATATATATATATATATATTTGACTCTCTCTCTCGATGATCCGTCAACGTCATTGAACTTCCTTTTTTGATGAATTTGAATTAAATTAATATGAGCATTTCTCCTTGGTGAATCTTACACCGCGATCAAATTTTCTTTTCATAGATGAACTTATGTTTTACTATTATGACATAAGAAGAAATTTTGAAAAATATATCTATAGTCTTCATCAAAGTGATCATGAATTGTCACATTACTTTTTGTATGTCATATTTTTTTTGTATAACTACATGATGATGAACAAAAGAAGGAAAACATTTAAAAGGAAGAAGACATATTTATTAAAAAAAGAATAAGAAGGAGAAAATGAAAATGAGTAGCTAAAAATTCCATAGAAAAATGCTATTTATAGATGGATTAAATCATGAAAAATTTGGTAGAAGAAAATTAAGGAGACATGTTATTTAAGTAGAGAATGCAAATATATAGAGGTTTTTTTTGTAACTCATGAAATATAGTTAGACATAGTAAATATAATAATATTTAATTATGAAATGTATAATTGTTTGATAAAAAAATGAAGGAAAAATCAAAAAAAAAGAAAAAAAGATAAATATGAATGGAGGCCATAGAGATGTGCTACATCACATTGTCTATATTTAGCTTTATTATACATACAAATTTTAGTGAAGTAAATCTTTTTTTTTAAAAAAAACTTTAAGAAAAAGGAAAATAAATGAAACGAAATGTGAGTAATTTGCCAAAAGTAACATTTGAATAAATTCATCTTAGTACTGTACTAGTTAATTGATCTGCGCTTCAAACGACAAATTAAACATATGCTTTTAAAAAAAAGAAATTTAGTTGATATAAAAGATATTAAAATTTTAATATATCAAATAACAAATATATGATGGTATCAACAAAAAAGGAAAAATAGCAGTTTTAGTCCCTGTATTATTGCATAATTTCAATTTTAGTTCATGTGTTACTTGACTATGCACATTTAACCTTCAATTATTTGAAGTATGCAGTTGTGGTCCTTGAAGTTAACAAAAGTTAACTATTTAATAAAATTATTATTTGAAAATATATAAAATAAAATAAAGGGTTGATGATTATAAATGCTTGAAGAATTATGTATAAAAAACAGCTAACGAGCATTAGCGTGACTACAAGGATTCACAAAATAGTACTACTCAAAATTAGGCCTAAATAACAAGTATCACACAACTCAAAAGGTCTTTTCTTTTCTCTCCAAAAAATAAAAATAAAAATAAAAATTTACTCCCTAAAAAAATAAAAAAATACTCAGTTCAAAGAGACTATCCCCAGGAAAAGAACCGAAAACAAAAGTCAAGGAACCCATCCTAAAAAAGGCTCAATAAAATAGTAAAAACTAGAAATTCATTCCCCCGCCCCCACACTTAAAAATATGCTATGTCCCAAAAGCATCAATTAAAATTTAAAACAAGGGTAAAGAAAACTCCTTGGGGCCTTTAGTCCTAGCTAGTAGCATGTTCTCTCAATTTTCATTAAGGGTCGTACACACCCCATAATTAAGCTTAAACGTGCTCCTTTGCTTCAATTTTTTTGGGTACTCAGACTTCCCCTAATTTGCAAAAACACCACACAATAAAGTGACACTAAAAAGATGAAAAATATTAAAAAGCTTCACTACAAATTAGGTTGCCTCCTAATAAGTGCCTGATTTAACGTTGCGACACAACACAAGTAAGTTGTAACGACCTGTTCCCGTCGTTATGGAAAAGCCAATAGGGAAAAAATTTGGGCCAAAATACTTTTGAGTAGTGAATTGGAAATTCCTAGCCTAGTCCAGATTTGGATGAAATCTGAGTGATGTGAGGTCTAGGGAAATCTGGTAATGAATGAGAGAGTTAATTATGAATTTGATCAAATGAGTGGATAGCCAAGACGTTAGGGATCCCGCACGGCCTTACGAAATCAAATTCGAGCGAGTAGAACTCCCGAAACTAATCTTAGCGTGCACAGGTAGTTTTTAAACGTCAAGGGTTGAAGGGGTGTTGTGAAATGGGAGTTTGGAACTCAAATTCTTACTTTCTGTGCAAGCCACCGGGGCGGGATTTTCTGCAAACCTTCGTTCTTGAGAGCTAAGAGACGACCCAGGGTAAGTTCTTGACAGTTTTCCACCACTTCTAGCGCTAAAGGTAAGATTATTACTCCTCTATTCCATTTTTCGATCCGTAGAACTTAGATTCTTGGGTAATTATCATTGGGGGAGGGTTTTGACCTAAAGTTAATGGTGGGAAAAGCCCTAATTGAACATTAGGATCTTGGGTTTTGCCATGGATAGATAGATTGATTATTATCCAGGTAAATTAGGCCTTGTTTATTGATCCTTGCGTTAATTGATTATTTTTAGACCAAGAACAAGCTGAACGAATCCGGAAAAGGAAGGCTCAAGTGTCTTAGGAGGATTCAAGCTTGGTTTCGAGGTAGGTGATGGTTTGATTTCCTGTTTGTGTGATATATGCTGGTTGATTTCTTCAGTGTATGCATGCATGTATGTGAATAGGGAAATGCGAATCAAATCCAATGAAAATGAGTATGTGTGAACGATTGCATGCCATGAGACTAATACTTGATTGTCTGACTATGAGCAATGTTCATTATGGGTAAGATTGTGATTGTGGTTGTGCTGATTGGATCGTGTGTCACGTTCCGACACATATATTGGATCGGGTGTCATGTTCCGACACATATATTATATCGGGTGTCACGTTCCGACACATATATTGGATTCGGTGTCACGTTTCGACACACTAACAGTTTGGGTGCGGATTCCATGAGAGGACCATTGTGATTATTACATTCATGTCTATTGTCGTTGATATTGGAACTGTATGTTGCTCTTGAAATGATAACTGATCTATGTATTCTGTATATGTGTGTTTACTGTGTTGTGATTGCTTGCCTATGTTTCGCTTACTGGGGTAGCTGCGTGATCCTACCAGTACACTGTGGTTGTGTACTGATACTGCATTTGCTTGTTCTTTGTTGAGTACAGGGCATCTTCAGGCGGTTACAAATAGACCCCAGCTAGGGGATCACTGATCGAGACCGGATTCGAGGGTGAGCCAGTTCTTTCAGGCTGCCATGGATCTTTCATTTTTGTTTAGTCCATTCTCTTCGGACTCACACTAGTGTTTTAGATATATTCGTATGTTTAGTTTCGGGGTTGTACCCCTTTTCTTAAGACTTGTTGAATTATAGAGTTTTGGTACAATGACTTTCAATTCTGGGGGTTGAACTTCCACATTAGTTTTGTTAGTTGTTTATTTAAGCTTTCAGAGTTTATGGGAACTCCGTGTTACTTAGTCATTTAAACCTGCTTCTGTATCTTTAAATGCTTAGTTTTTTGTTAAGATACTTAGTCGGGTTATAGTAATGGTTCTCCCACCGGAGGGTTAGTATGGGTGCCAATCACGGCGGTCTTGGTCGTGACAAAGTTGGTATCAGAGCCCTAGGTTCGTTGATCTTGTTGTACCAAAACGAGTCTAGTAGAGTCTTGCGGAACGATACAGAGACGTTTGTACTTTTCTTCGAGAGGCTATATGACTTTAGGAATTTTCTTTGTTTCTACTCCTTTCGTGCTATGACTTGATTCCAATTGGTATCTGGCGATCCAAATTGGTATCTCATCTTCTTCCCTCTTTTATCCGCAGATGGTTAATACACGTTTCAATGACGTCAGACCCGTAGCTCCCATCAATGAGCCAACCGAGGAGTCCGCAGCAAGAGGCTGCGGTAAAGGAAGGGGTAGAAGAAGAGTAAGGGGCAGAGGCCGAGGAAGGGTGGCACCCGCTAGGGGTGGAGCTCCAGTTGAGAATGCTCCCAGAGATGAGGCTCCTCCTGCGCATCACGAAGAGGTAGAAGAGAATGTGAAGATTGAAGACGAGGAGGAGGTTGGACCAGAGGGGGATGCACAGGCAGGCTACAGGTGTTCCTCTCTTAGACCCAGTGTTAGCTCAACAGATTATGACTTTTCTAAAAGGATTGGTCGGTCCTGGAGTCCTTCCCACCATGCAAGCGACTCAACCTCCAGTCAACCCCCCCATTGCTGCTGCTGCTATTCCCAGGGTGGGTAGAGCATTAGATACTGATTTCTTTTTCCGTCCCCTATTGGGTCCTATGATGACTGGTAATGAGCATGAGATGCTGACTAAGTTTCCGAAGCTAAAGCCGCCTGTGTTCTATGGTTTCTGAGAGTGAGGACGCCTATGAGTTTATTTTGGGTTGCTATGAGAGGCTTCACAAGTTAGGTATTGTACACCAGCATGGGGTAGAGTTCGTGACCTTTCAATTTCAGGGTGAGGCTAAACAATGGTGGAGGGGTCTATGTAAAATGCCGATAGTCAGTTTTACCCCCACTCACTTGGACGCAGTTCCATGCTTTGTTTTTGGAAAAGTATGTGCCCCGGACTTTGAGAGATCGTAAGAAGGATGAGTTCATGGATTTGGAACAGGGTGGTATGACTGTAGCTGCTTATGAGGCTAAGTTCCATGCCTTTTCTAGATATGCTACACAATTGGTAACTACAGAGGAGGAGAGGATTCGTCTATTTGTTAAAGGATTGAACCCCGAATTACAGGTATTGTCTGTTCATATGAACTCTGCTGGAAAAAGTTTTAATGAGGTGACAGACTTTGTGAAGAAAATAGAAGGTGTTCGACGTGATGGGCAGGCCAAGGCTTTGGCTAAGAATCCCAAGAACACAAGTAACTTCCATGGTTCCTACTCCCGAGGTTCAGGTAGGCCGACACTTGCAGCCCGGCCAATTCAGTCAGCCTTGCTCGCTTCTACAGGTGGTTACTCGGGAACTTCACAACAGAATTTTATTCAGGATAGCCAGGGAGCTGCGCCTTCGGCTGGCAGCAGATCATCTTTTGATCGTAGTTGCTATAATTGTGGAGAACCTGGGCATATGAGGAGAGATTGTCCCCATCCGTGCATGTTTGACCCCACGCAGCAGCAAACTAGAGTAGTGGTACCCGCGGGCAACGGTAATAATGGTAGAGGACATCCACAAGCTGGGAGAGGAGGGAATCAGTGAGGCCGTGGAGGCCGGGAAAATGGTAATGCAGGTAGAGGAGTAGTGCAGCCAGGCAAAGAAGTTGTCCGTCAAGATGATAGGGCTCAGTTTTATGATTTTTCGGGCAAGACCGAGGCTGAGGCGTCTGATGCAGGGATCACATGTACCATTCTTATCTGTGACCGGATGGCTACTGTTTTGTTTGATCTGGGTTCTACCTATTCATAAGTGTCAGTTCAGTTTGCCTTGGGATTTGATGCCATTTGTGATATACTTGATGCCCCCATCCATGTTTCTACCCTAGTTGGAGAGTCTGTCATAGTCACCCATGTATATCGTGCTTGTCCTGTTATGTTTATGGGTTTCAAAACTTGGGCTGATTTGGTTATTTTGGATATGACTGACTTTGATATAATCTTAGGCATGACTTGGTTGTCCCCCTATTATGCTATGCTTAATTGTAATACTAAGTCTATGACTCTAGAGATCCCAGGTAGAGAAAAGTTAGAGTGGGAAGGGGTGTACAAGCCTAAGCCAGCTAAGGTCATATCTTCCATTCGGGCTAGGAAACTGGTGGGGCAGGGGTGTTTGGCATACTTGGCTCATATTCGAGATGTTGAGGCCGAGTCTCCCTCTATTGAGTCTATTCCGGTAGTCTCTAAATTTAGAGAAGTGTTTCCTACCGATTTGCCTGGTATGCCTACGGATAGAGATATAGATTTCTGCATTGACTTGGAACCTGGTACTCACCCTATCTCCATTCCTCCTTATCGCATGGCTTCGACGGAGTTGAGAGAGCTTAAAGTTCAAATTCAAGTGCTTCTTGATAAAGGTTTCATCCGTCCTAGTGCTTCCCCGTGGGGTGCTCTTATATTGTTTGTTAAGAAAAATGATGGTAGTTTGAGGATGTGCATAGACTATCGACAGTTGAATAGGGTCACCATTGGAAATAAGTATCCATTGCCTCAGATAGATGATATTTTTGACCAGTTGCAGGGTGCATCAGTGTTCTCTAAGATTGATCTAAGGTCTGGTTACCATCAGTTAAAGATTAGGCCTGAGGATGTACCAAAAACGACATTCAGGACCCGCTATGGGCACTATGAGTTTCTAGTGATATCGTTTGGGTTGACAAAGAGTTCAGTAACTCCAAAGAGTTCTTAGAGAGAATTAGTAGTCAACTTGGAAAGTTGAACCTTACCAATCCCCCTCCAGGTAACAAGATTGGAGTTATCAACGAATCTAAAGAAAAGATTCAATATGTCGGCAAAGACCGATATCATAACAAGAAGAACTATTACACCCGTCCTTCATTTCCGGACATGCAGTTCGAAGAAAACCAGTTCTTATCTACCTCCTCCCATGCAGGAACTGAAATAACTGAATGGAATATTGATGGTCTTGCAGAGCATCAAATATATAATAAACTGCATGAAATGGGAATTGCAATCACTGCTTATAAGCTCAAAGGAAGCTCAGATAAGCAAGCTGCCAGTATGATCATTGCAGGTTTTACTGGTATGATTAAACATTGGTGGGATAATTATCTCACTGAACAAGATAAGTTCAGCATCCAAGAAGCTGTTATCTCCAGAGTAGTTGTAAAAACTGAAGGACAAGAACAAGTTACTACTCAAGAAGTAGTAGAAGATGCTACAGCCACCCTTTTATACAGCATTGCCAAACATTTTATTGGCGAACCAAAACTGTTCCAAGATAGGAGCTTAGAAATCCTCAATAATCTGCATTGCAAAAAATTGACAGATTTCAAATGGTATAAAGACGTATTCATAGCAAAAGTTATGATACGAGAAGACTGTAACAATGAATTTTGGAAAGAAAGATTCATAAGTGGACTTCCCCCGTTATTCGGGAAAAAGGTCAGAACAAAAATCAAAGATAGATGTGAAGGAAAGATTCCTTACAACCATCTTACTTATGGTGACATTGTTAGCATCATCAACATAGTCGCAATGGAATTGTGCACCGATCTTAAGCTAAAGGAACAACTTAAGAAAGACAATAAGCTCTCATCCTCAGAGTTAGGAAGCTTTTGCCAGGACTTTGGTTTTCCAGAAATATCCCCTCCCTCTTCCCGAAAAACTAAACTAGAAAAGAAATCTAGTTATAAGAAGAAGAAAAAGGGATTCAAATCCCGTTATGAAACGAAGGATAAGCGAAAGACCAAGAGGTTCAAAAGACCATCCAAAGATACTCCCATCGATGAATGTTGGACATGTGGTAAAAAGGGTCACAGGGCCAACCAATGTCCAAGAAATAAGAAAAAGAAGAAGAGAATCAATCTTCTTAACATCGATGAAGAAACTAAATCAAAGCTCTTCTCTATTATTGAAGAAGAAGAATCTGAGGAAGAAGATGAATCTACCTCAGAAGAAGAAAGTGACGAAGAATTTATCAACGTCGCTCAATCAGATTCAGAAGAAGAAACTTCTGACTGCAACTGCAATGGAGCATTCTGCTACTGTGATAGCAAGACTGTTAGCGTCCTCTCCAGCGAGACAGCTGAGACCTTATTTGCCACCATTGATCATATACAAAACGAAGAGGCAAAAAGAAAATACTTATTTGAGCAAGGGTTCAGTGTACCCTCATAGTCCCAGAACTACATTCCCCCGTAGGAGTATAAGTCCCCTTAATGGGCATCAAATTTAGTGACCACGCCAGTCATGCCTTTATACCCCTGACAAGGTATATTGGGTCCTCTCGATGGGGCGTATACATCGTACTCCACGTTTAGCTCGCGTGGTTTTATGTAAGTTAATAGTAGCTCCAACAGTTAGACTTTAGTGCATTTGCCCAAGTTTTCAGTTATACTTCAGCATTCAGTCTCAGTATGTCATGTTCATGATTTGTACTTAGTCATTGCATTTAACTCAGTCTTCAATATATTTCAGCATTTTCATCCAGTTTATATTATATCATTGCTTATTATGCTTCGTTTAGTATATGTATTTTGTTCAACTATATTCTATATCCTGCATGCTCAGTACACTCCAAGTACTGACACATACTCTACGTTACATCCTTTCATGATGTAGGTTCAGGTATTCAGCATCCAGATCACGCATAGATCAATTCCTGGTCCATATTAAACAGCTTCAGTTGTAAGTCCTTATACTTCGAGGATAATAGACATGTCTTTCTATATTCAGTCTTTTATTTCAATTTCAGTTTCTCTAGAGTTAGCTGGGGGCATGTCCAATAACTCTAGTCAGTAGAGGCTTTCAAGACATAGTATTAGATTCAACTTTAGTTTTGACTGATTGTTCACTATCACTAAACTTATAGTACATTATATATCTTAAGATCACTATTGGGTATTCCCCATCTTTCAGTTGATAATTGTTTTAAGCTTCCGCATAGTATTTCTTTATTGAGTTATCTTTTACTATGCTTATGATATGCCAGACAGAGGGTTAGCTTGGGGTCACTCGTGATCCTAGGTCCCGTATTACACCAAGGGGGGTAGCCTGTGACAAACGTGGTATCAGAGCCTTAGGTTAAAGAGTCCTAGGATGTCTGAAAGTCGCACTAAGTAGAGTCTCTTTCATGGGTGTGAAGTGCACCACATCTATGAGGGGGAGGCTACAAAGTGTTTTAAGAAAAACTTCACTTCTTGTTATTCTTATCGTGTGTGGGTATGATCTTCCTTCTAATTCATCGTGATGCCTTTCAGATCATTCCTTCTCATAGAGCTTACGCAAGGAAGGCTAATGCACACAATGCTAACACAGTTCCTTCAGTCCCGGATCATGAGGTCACTAACGCAGAATTTCAAAACGCGATCCAACTTTTGGCTCAGAGTGTGGCCTATCAGAACAATCAGCATGATCCAGTTCCGACAAATGCTAATAGTGGGTCAGCAACAGCCAGAGTTTGAGACTTTGTTCAGAAGAAGTCGCCTGAATTTCTAGGGTCGCAGATTGGTGATGACACACATAATTGTATTGATGAGGTCAAGAAAATATTTGGAGTGATTCCAGTGACTGGTAATGATAGGTAGAGTTGGCATCCTACCAGTTTAAGGATGTAGCTCACATCTGGTTCACTCAGTGGAAAGAAAACAGGGGTACCGATGCAGCTCCCACAACTTGCGATTGTTTTACTTGAGCTTTCCTAGACAGGTTCTTCCCGAGAGAGTTGAGAGAAGCTAAGGCACAGGAATTTATGAACTTGAAGTAGGGTTCTATGTCAGTCCAAGAATATGGGTTGAAATTTACTCAGCTCTCCAGGTATGCTCCACACATGGTTGCCGATCCAAGGGCACAAATGAGTATGTTTCTATTTCGGGTATCCAACTTGGTGAAGACAGAGTGTAGGAATGCTAAGCTGTTAGAGGAGATGAATATATCTAGGCTCATTAATCATGCTCAGCAGGTTGAGGGAGATAAGCACAGGGAAATGGCTAAGGACAACAAAAAGTGTAGAACAGGCAACTATGAATACTCTCAGCAGGAAATTGGGTAGTGGAAACCGCTCACAGTCTCAGCAGAGGTCTACTGCCCCAGCACCTTCATCAGCTAGTGCTGCATCCCCCAGGTTTTGAAATGGTCAGAAAGGTATGGCATCATGCTCTAAGTCTTAGGGGAGTGCTTCAGGTAACAGGACTTTCCCAACTTTTCCAAAGTGTTGTAAGAACCATCCGGGCGAGTGTCTTGCAGGCAAGGAAGGGTGTTTTAGATGTGGTCAGTCTGGCCATAGGTTGAGGGATTTCCCTTCTGCCAGGCAGGGGCAAGGAGGTACTAACGCTAGGGCTCAGTCTACAACTCTAGCAGCATTGACATGTCTCCCAACTCAGCAGGGTGTTTCATCTGGTACAGGTGGCGGTCATCGCCAAAACAGGTTGTATGCTCTTCAGTCTCGCTAGGATCAGGGAGATTCTCCTGATGTGGTCATTGGTATGTTACGAGTATTTCATTTATATGTTTATACATTATTAGATCCAGGGGCTACACTGTCTTTTGTAACTCCATATATAGCAGTCAACGTCGGTGTCAGTCCTGTAACTCTTTCAAAACCATTCTCAGTCTTTACTCCAGTTGGTGACCCAGTTATAGCTAGACAGGTATACCGAAATTGCCCTGTCACAATCTCTCAGAAAGTCACCTCAGCAGATCTTGTAGAGTTAGAAATCGTAGATTTTGATATCATTCTAGGCATGGATTGGTTACATTCCTGTTATGCCTCAGTCGATTGTAGAGCTAGGATTATTCGGTTCAGTTTCCAAATGAGCCAATCTTAGAGTGGAAGGGTAGTAGCTCAGTGCCTATGGGTCGATTCATTTCTTACCTGAAGGCCAAAAAAATGATTTCCAAGGGATATATCTATCATCTTGTTCGGGTTAGGGATTTGAACTCTGAAATCCCTACTCTTGAGTCAGTTCCAGTAGTAAATGAGTTTCTAGAAGTATTTCAAGAAGATATTCTTGGAGTTCCTCCCGTAAAGGAAATCGACTTCGGAATAGATCTTCTTCAAGATACCCAGCCTATTTCGATTCCTCCTTACAGAATGGCTCCAGCCGAGCTTAAGGAATTTAAAGAATAGTTAAAAGACCTTCTAGATAAGGCCTTCATCAGACCTAGTATCTCTCTATGGGGTGCTCCAGTATTTTTCGTGAAAAAGAAAGATGGTTCTCTTAGGATGTGCATTGACTATCGGCAGTTGAACAAAGTCACAATCAAGAATAAATATCCTATCCCAGGATTGATGACTTGTTCGACCAACTTCAGGGTGCTAGTTGCTTTTCTAAGATAGACGTTAGATATAGAAATATTTGAAACTTTATAAAGATGGTTTTCAAAGGAGAAAGGGTATGCAAGTTATTTTTTGCTTAATATCTAGTATACAAGTTGAACAAAGATATACGGAGTCCTCATATAATCCATATATTATACTAGTGTCAAATTCAGATATAGCTAATTTGACTGACAATTATTAATGGCTTAAAAATATGAACAAGAGAATTCAACCAGAAAACTCATCAAATAAAAATTCATAAACTTCTACACAAAAAAATAAAAAAAGAAACAACAAATATGTATGAATGGTATGAACTTCCTAAAGAGGAATTCTTGAACAACAACTAAATAATTCAGATATTCACGACCATTGAATCTTAATTAAAATCAAAATTATTGTAGAACATCATATACAATGACAATCCCCACAACATAAATGCAGTCAAACTCAATTATTATTATTTTTGAAAAAAGGAGAATGAACAACTAACCTAAATTAAAAGACTAATAAAATGACATATTACAAAAGGATCAAATAGTGGAGGAGATCTGCATATCGTTATAATAAAGAAGCCAATGTTGATTTGGCTGGATGGGTTGGTGGAAGGTAGATTTGCTAAAAAAAAATTTAATTGAGGGGGAGGGGGAAGAGGGGAAGGGAAAGGGGCGAGACAATTTAAAAATTATGAAAATCTGAGGGACGGAAAATTCCATCAATCGAGGAAATAAATATTCTTTTATCTGTTAAGTCATTTTAATTGAGATGATAAATAAATTTACAAACTAAGATGAGGATATAATTAAGTACCTTTCACTAGAGAATAGAAAAGTAAAACCTTTAGACGACACTTAGATTACCATAATCCAAGCCTTCTCCACTCTTCATGGCATTAGGTACCTCCACCTAAAGGTTTTACTCTTATGTCCTTTAGTGAAAGATACTTAATCATATCATTATCCTAGTTTTTAAATTTATCTATCATGTCAATCGAAATCACTTAGTAGATAAAAAATAATCTACTGCCTCAATTGTATCAATTGATGAAACTATTTCTCGCCCCTAAGTTTAATAAGTTTTTAAATTACCTCACACCTTCTCCTCCCCTCCCCCCCCCATCCTCAATTGTATCATTTCTTACAAATCTACCTTCCACCGATCCATCAATCCAAATCAATTTTTGCTCCTCAATCATAACGATATGGAGATCTATTTCAGGAGTTGATCCTCTTGCAATTCATCATTTGATTAGTCTTATTATTCAGGTAAGTTCTTCTTTATTTTTTTAATTTGAATTTGACTACATTCAGATCGTGGAATTTATTATTCCTGATGATTTTCTAAATTAATTTTGTTTTAATTAAGATACAATTTTGATTTAATTTTTAATTTTTTTATGTAGTAGTTTTTTGAACTTTCATTTTATGAACTCTCTTTAGTTGAATTCTCATGTTGATATTGTTTAAGTCATTTAATATGTATTTGTCAAATTAGTTATATCTAAATTTGAAACTAGTTTGATGGACTATATGAAGACTCCATATATGTTTGTTCAACTTGTGTACTTCATTTTAAGTATAAAATAATTTTCATACGGAATAAGGAACATGTTTTTTCACTCACCCATCTTTTATACGTTTTAAAAAATAATGAAGTGCCTTCTTGTGAGAGTATTACTTTTGTCAATAAAGTATGATAAAACTATTGCATATAGTGTTACTGTAACTTCTGTTATGCAACCTCTATCTGCTCTTGATTATCACATAAGATTTTTTAAAAATTAATCTAGTTAACTTATTGCAGAAGAAATGCGTATCCATTAAAAAAGATTCTTTCTTTTGAAGATTTAGAGTGACTTTCAATATTTCTTCTTTTATATAAGTAGAATTGTCGGTATGTTTTTCCTCGTTATTTTAATGATTAATGTTTTCAAAATTTCAAGGTATTTATGACTTCAGTCTTTTCCAACTTGTTAGGTTTCACTATCATCTGGATTAAAATAATCATCAAGAGGATAATAGTGATTAAACTATTATACGAATTTGTCAGGCCCCGAGCCTACACCTTGGACGTGGACGACACTCGAGAACCATCGCTGATCCCCAAGCGAACTCTTGGCCTGCATCAATACTCAACGGCCAAATGCAAAACTCAACTAATAATGTCTCATTAATAAAAATAGTTTAACTCAATTCTATCTAAAATACTCAAATAAATATACGTGTTTAACACAAAGTCTTTAAAATATCAACAAGGGAAATGGGACAAGACTCCTCAACTACTACTGTCTATGAAGCCTCTAAATACTATGATGGATGTCGGGACAAGACCCACAATATACTAACAATACTGAAATCTAAATGTGGAACCCTCTGAAAGTAAGGAGGCTCAACAAAGCTAACTGGAAAGCAACTGGTATCAACGAAGTGCCTGTTGATGACCCTGAACACCTCTATCTGCATCATGAAAAGATACAAGTCGAATGACGTCAATATATTGAATGTACGAGCATGTAAGGGGAAAACTGAAACACACATACGAACTAATAGAAAGGGAAGACATTCTCACCTCACCTCAACTTAACTCAATATGAAGCAATGGTAATAAGATGCAATGTATAAAGCTTTTAAAACAGTAGGTAATAACTCAAAATGTATAAAAATATCATCATAAACTATTTTACTCTTATTTGGGAGATTCTCTAACCGACAACTATCACTATGAGCTACGTGATAATACAACATCTCACCCACGCTGCCAAAACTGTCCTATACCTTGTCGGGGTATAGAACTCCTCAACTAAGTGTATCCACTAAGCTATGCTTAAAATCAATAAGAAATCATCTAAAAAGTATGATCCTTTACCCATGTTGGCATACATGGTTTATGAGGATTTTGAGTTGTCTGAACTCATCCCCATATCGATGCTCAATACTACTCCCAATAATATATAACTCATGCTCAAATGTTTAAATACATAACTGTTCCTCAATTTGAGATATTTACTCAAAAGATCCTCTTAAAAGACGTAATGCTCAAGAATCATCATCAACTCATTAAGAAATCGGTGTTTCTCTCTTTGAAATGTAAAAGTACTACATACTTGGGAATACTTAGTTCCCTTACATCATTTTGAAACATGAAACACAACTCTCCTCATTCTCATTCTAATTTACTCAAGTCTTAATTCAAGTTCTAGAAGATTGTAAAAGACTTCTCAAAATGACTCAAAAAGGTTTCTCGAACATTACTTTTAATCTTTACTTTAATTTGAAATGAATATTTAAGAGTTATGATTAGGATGTATATAGGATGTCTAAAGGATTAATGAAGGCTTAGATATTGAGTATTAATCAAAGGAACATGTACGGAATGAAGAGCGGAAAGGAAAGTTGTCTGACGCCCCAAGAGCATTGGTGGCGCGCCGCGCCAGGTCTTCCTTCACTGGGGCTCAAATTGGGTGCACTGCAGGCACAGCGCGCCAGCCCTCCCGACGCTTAGGGGGCACGATGCCCCACCTAATTCTTGAACTTTTGACGAACTTTCTTGCTCAAATTCAAGGCCTAACTCATCTAGAATCGAATGGTTTTCTCCCAACTCGTTTGAATTCATAAACCCAACACAAATTCAACAAAAACTGACACAAAATCCATCAAGAACAACACTCATTCACAAGACCCTCACCTCAAGAACTCAAAAAGACTCCATTGTTTAAGAATGAAGCTAAAACTTCAAGAACTTCTCAAGAATTAAAATTCAATCAACTTCAAGAATGAATTTATGGATGAATCCACATGATTGGCGTGAGGGAGAACAAACCCAGCACTATAAAAACTTACACACCTCGAAGAACACCTATTCTTGGCGAAATCCCCATGTTCTTTGAAAGAACGCTTGAAACCCTTCTCCTTTCTCCTCTTGAACTTGTTCTAAAATCCCTAAACGCTTTTGGAAGGTCTAAAATTGACATATTCTGATTAGACCCCTTAACTTTGGTGGGTAAAACATTGGTAGGCCTTTAGGGGTAAGGAAAAGATCGAAATACCCTTCCTTTAAACGGATGAAATGCCTTAACTAGAGAGGTTGCAGTTAAACGGGCATAATTCCTTTATCCGAGCTCAGAATTTAGCAAACTCAAATGTGTTGGAAAGACTACTCAAAGACCATCGATTTAATACCTCATGGGAAACCTAAATTCTTATATGCTAAAAGTTATGGTTGTTCGAAGTTGATCCAAAACTCACAATTGAAGAGTAACTTGTAGGAATCTCAATTTACCGCTTTCGAAGTCTGAGGTGTTACAACATCTCCCCTTTGGGAACATTCATCCTCGAATGAGATCACTCTAAGTAGAACAGGGGGTGGCAAAACATCTAACACCCAACTCAAACACCCAACATGCAATTTACATAACCCACCATATCAAGTTAAAGAGTTAATGACAAAAGTTATTACCTTAATCTGGGAGTGGTTCGGAAGGAAAGAGATGAGGGTATTTGTTCTTCATATCCTCAGCAGCTTCCAAAGTAGCTTCCTCAACAAATTGATTACTCCATAGGACTTTGAGTGATGCAACCTCCTTGGTCCTCAACTTGCGAACCTGACGATCAAGAATCTGAACGAGAACCTCCTCATATGATAGGTTGTCCTTAATAAAAATAATCTCAGTAGGTACAATAAGGGAAGGATCGCCCATACAATTCTCTAACATAGAAATGTGGAATACCGGATGAACTGCTGCTAACTCTGACGGTATCTCCAACTCATAAGCTACATTGTCAATTCTCTTTGATATTCTGTAAGGACCAATATACCGGGGACTGAGTTTCCGCTTCTTGCCAAATCTCATATCACCCTTCATGGGTGAAACCTTCAAGTAAACCCAATCATCCACCTCAAACTCTAAGTCTCTTCTCCTAAAATCTGTATAGGATTTCTGACGACTTTATACTATTTTTAACCTTTCATGAATAATCTTCACCTTCCCCATGGATTGATGAACCAAATCAGGTCCTATCAAATTAGATTCACCAACCTCAAACCAACCAATAGGATATCTACATCTTCGCCTATAGAGAGCCTCATAAGGAGCCATTTGGATACTGGAATGGTAGCTATTATTGTAAGCAAACTCTATGAGAGGTAAGTTATCATCCCAATTACCTTTGAAGTCGATCACACATTCCCTAAACATATCCTCTAAAGTATGAATTGTGCGCTCTTCTTGGCCATCGGTCTGAGGATAAAAAGCAGTACTCAAATTCACCTTGGAACCCAAACCTTTCTAAAAATTCTTCCAGAACTGAACAGTGAATTGTGCACCTCTATCTGAGATGATAGACACAAGAACACCATGAATTCGGACTATCTCTTGAATATATAATCTGGCATAATCTTCTGCTGAATTGGCAGTCTTTACCAGCAAGAAATGGGCTGATTTAGTCATTTGATCTACAATCACCCAAATCGAATCATGCAGCCTGCGAGATTGTGGCAAGCCAATAATGAAATCTATGTTGATCACATTCTACTTCTATTTTGGAATAGCTATATTCTGAGCCACACCACCGGGCCTTTGGTGCTCTACCTTGACTTCTTGGAAATTTGGGCACTTAACAACGAAATCTGCGATACACCTCTTCATACTACTCCACCAATAGACTTCCCTCAAGTCACGGTACATCTTTGTGGAACCGGGATGGATCGAATATTTGGAGCTATGAGGTTCCTCCATGATCCTCTCTTGGAGCTCATCCACCTTTGGCATACACAATCTACCCTGATACTTCAACACATCATCTCCCCCTTGTTCAGAATTCATCACCTTTTACTTATGAACATTCACCTTTAATTCAAGAAAAACAAGGGCTTGGCCTTGTTTCACCTCAGACACTAGTGATCATTCAACCTCATTCATCACCACCCCTCCTCCTTCATTGGAATCTAACAACTGGACTCTGAATTGTTCAAGACTGTGCACATCTTTGGCCAATTCTTTCTTGCCTTCCTAAACATGGGTAGTAATTCCCATAGATAACCTGCTCAAAGCATCAGCAATAACATTAGCCTTACCTAGGTGATAGAGGATACTCATGTCATAATCCTTGAGTAACTCTAACCACCTACTTCTTTTGAGATTAATCTCTTAAATCATACTGAACACTCTTGTGATCGGTGAACACATCTACTTGAACATCGTAGAGATAGTGACGCCATAGTTTCAAAGCAAATACTACAAGATCAAACTCGAGATCATGAGTTGGGTAATTCTTCTCGTGAATATTAAGTTATCTGGAGGCATAGGCTATTACCTTACCATTCTGCATCAATACATAACAAATTCAACCTCTGGACGAATCACAATACAAAACAAAGCCTTATGTACCCTCGGATAAGGTCAGCATTGGGGTAGTAGTTAACCGGGTTTTCAATTCCTGAAAGATTTTTTCACAAGTTTTAGACCATTGAAACTTCATTGTATTTTGACTCAAATTTGTCAACATGGATGAAATATATGAAAACCCCTCGAAAAACCTTCTATAATAACTAGCCAATTTTAAGAAACTCCTTACATCAGTTGCAGATGTGGGTCTAGGCCAGTTCTGCACTGTTTCAATCTTCTGAATGTCAACTCGGGTCCCTTCACTAGCTACAATGTGGCCTAAGAATGCCAGGAACTCAAACAAAAACTCACACTTAGAAATTTTTGCATACAACTCCTTATCCTTGAGAGTTTGGAGGACTATTCTGAGATAACAAGCATGATCCTCCTCACTCCTCGAATAAATTAGGATGTCATCAATAAACACGATAACAAACATGTCAAGATATGGTTTAAACACTCCGTTCATAAGATCCATGAACGTTGTAGGAGTATTGGTCAAACCAAAAGAAATAACAAGAAAATCATAATGACCATAATGGGTCTTGAATGTTGTCTTTGGGATATCACTTTTTGTCACTCTCAACTGATGATAGCCAAATCTGAGGTCTATCTTATAAAAACAAGTGGCACCCAGGAGTTGATAAAAAAGATCATCAATTCTCGGAAGAGGATACTTATTCTTTATAGTGACCTTGTTCAATTGGCAGTAATTTATGCACGTTCTAAGAGAACCATCTTTCTTCCTCACAAATAAGACAGGAGCGGTCCAAGGTGAGACACTAGGTCAAATAAACCTTTATCAAGAAGATCATTCAACTGCTCTTTTAACTTTTAACTCAGCTGGAGCCATTCTATATGGCGGAATAGAGATAGGTCGAGTATCATGAAAAATATCTATACAAATGTCAATTTCTCTCTCAGGAGGGACTCATCTGGAAAGACCACTGGAAACTCACTCACAACTTGAACATACTGAATAGGTGGTGTCTCAACACTAGAGTCATTAACTAGGACTAAGTGATAGATGCATTCCTTAGAGACTAACTTTCTAGCCTTAATGTATGAAATGAAATAACCCTTAGGCACTGCTAAACTACTCCTACACTCTTGAACAAGCTCATTTGGAAACTTGAACTTTACTACTAGAGTTTGTCACACCCCGAGGCTAACCCCATTGACGTAACACGGAATATAAGATCACGAGTGACCCCAAGCTAACCCTGTGTCTTTCATATATCAAGCATATGAGAATAACTAAATAAAACATGTACTACACGGAAGCTAAAACAATAGATAACTGAAAGTGGGGAATACCCAGCTAGTCTGAATGTATAAACCATACTAAGAGTTTAATAACACTAAAAGGTTAAACTTAACAATTCAAGCTAATTCTACTACTCTGTCTGAAAAGCCTCTAACTGAGTTGAGTTTCTGGGACATGCTCCCCAGCTAACTCTATCAAAACTAAAAACTTAAGGTAAAGACTAATATGAAAGAATGTCTATTGTTCTCGGAATATGAGGACTCACCACTAAAGCTGGTGAGTGCGGACTAAAAATCGATCTAAGCGCGATCTGGATGCTGAGTACCTGAACCTACAACATGAAAGGGTGTAGCGCAGAGTTTGTGTCAGTAGTTTGAATGTACTGAGCATGCATGATATAGATACTAAGTTGAACAAACATATATAAGCTTAACAAGGCATAACTAAGAAATACTATAAACTGAGCAAGAATATACATACAGAAAACATAACTGAAAAGCTAAACTGAATGCAATGACAAAGTACTAATCATGAACATGACATGCTAAACTGAATAGTGAAGTATATACTGAAAACCTGGTCAAATGCACTAGGAGTCTGACTGTGGGAGCTATAATTAACTGACATAAAACCATGTGAGCTAAACATGGAGTCCAATGTATACGCCCCATCAAGATGACCCAATATAACTTTCTAGGGGTATAAAGGCATAACTGGCGTGATCACTAAATGTGATGCCCAACAGAGGGGACTTAAATTCATACGGGGGCACGTAGTTCTGGGGATATGAGGGTACGCTGAACCCTATTCCAACTCGGTGCTATGTCTACTCCCAACTAAATATGCATATGACTGAAATATAACTGAAATACTGAATAACTCAAAATACTGACATGCTAACTGAAAATGTAACACTTATATAACGATAATGTAACATTTGATATCTGGAGCATGATTATTTGTTTATCTGACCTAGCAAGTGTAATTTCTGAACTAAGAGAATCTACACAACTAGGGTTCTGAGTTTCATACAAGGAACTAAACAAACTTTCCAAGAAACATGCTATGAAACCCTAAGTTTAAACAAGATATAGAGAATCAAGGAACTGACTGGATTCTAGGGAGCTAGTGGATGAAAGGAACCCAATAGTAAAATACCTGGTGACGAAAGCTACGGAGAAATCCTTCGATTTCGGGGCTGAAACTTGAAGCAAACCTTCTGACTGTTCTTGGGAAACTAGCGCCTCTTTCTTCTCTTTTTGCTCTAAGTTTGGCTGATTTTTGGTGAATAAAGGTTTTGGTTAAGTTCTGACTAGCTTATTAGGCTTAAACTGAGTAAAACGACGTAGTTTATGTATTAGATGACGTAGCTTAGTTGCCCAATGCATAAGAGAAAATACAAAAATGACCCGGACTTAAAAGGTGACGAGGCCATCGACGGACCCTGACCGACGGACCGTTGGCTAACCGACGGTCCGTCCTGCTAGGGCGTCGTTTGGCATTTGGGATTGGATTTTGGGGGTCACGATCCATGGACCCTGGACCACAGACCGTGGACCCACCTACGGTCAGTAGGTCCTGCCATCGGTCGTGATTTTCTAGAGATTCTTGATGGCCAACCTACGGACCATACCTATGGTCTATGATCCCATCCACGGGCCATGGTTTGGCCTCCGTTGGTGGCACCTGCAATTCTTAAAATCCGCTATTTGGCTATTTTTTGAATTTGTGTGTTACAGATTTCTATAATCAACTGAGGTATAACAAGTATGAAGCTAGTCCATACCTAGAGTAACATCAATGTCCACCATGTCTAGCTCGACTAAGTCAGCCATGGTGTCCTTGTGATTGACAGAGATGATACAATCATGTTATACTCTTTTTTCTTGAATAGACTCACCAGCAGGTGTGGAAACACTGAAGGGCTTAAGAAGTCATTCGGGAAGAATATCAAACCTCATAGCAAAATAGGGAGTCACAAAAGATAGACTCGCACCTGGATAAGGTAATGCATATACATAAAAAGTAAAGAATTTTATCATACTAGAGATAACATTTGGTGAATTATCCTACTCTTGGCGACTAGAGTTATAACATACAGACGGTTTGCTCCTCTGCCTGTCCCTGGAGTAGTTAAAGCTATATTCCATAATCTTTCTAGAAGTATGTGATTGTATATCTTCTTATTGGTTTTGTATACTTTGTTTTTTAGGTCTTTTCTTCAAATCTGTAGGAAGGAAAAGGAAAAGGTGTATTTTTGCACTAGTATAAATTCTACGGAAGCCACCTACAGACCATAGAAAGTCCTACGGACTGTAGGAAGGCAGTCATAGGATTAACTTGAGTTTTGAGAAATGTCAAATCTATGATGTTTTACCTTTGAATTAACATGAAGAGTCGTAGAATGGTCTACTGGCTGTATAATGGACAAGTAGAGATAATCTAGACATAGAGAAATTTTGGACTTGGACTTAGGTTCAACGGATTTGTAACACCCCGTACCCTAAAAAGACTAAACCAACAGTTTTTCAGAAGCTGCAGGTGCCACCTACGGAACGTAGGGTAACCCATGGACCGTAGGTGGGGTCTGTGGTTGGCCACCTGCAACCCCCTCTGAGAACCCCAGGAAAAATCTGCCAAGGGTCCACCAACGGCAGGACCCACGGACCGTAGGTGGGACCACGGTCTGTGGTCCAAGCTGTGGTCGTGACCACCAGATTCCAGCTCCTAGAACCCCGTCGATGCCTGCCAAGACGTACCGTTGGTCCATCCGGCCCGTCGGTCTGGCCGTCGTTGGCCCTGATATCTTTAAGTTGGGGTCTTTTTGGTCTTTTCCCCTATGTGTTGGACCCTTAAACTACGTCTTTTAACCCTTAAACTACGTGGTTTTGGTCAATTTTAGCCTAGTAACCAAATGAGAACTTACCCAGAGCAATTCATTCACTAAAATTCATCAAACATAGAACACAGAGAGGCATAAAGAGTCAACCAAACCCTTCCCAAGAATGCAACAAGGTTTCTTCAGTTCCATCCCCAAAATCGATGAATTTCTACATAGAGTTCATCACCAGGTATGTGGAATTTCACTAGTGGGTTCCTTTCACTAAGTAGATCCCTAGAATTCAGTCTAATTCTTTATTCCTTTCATATTATCTACACTAAGGGTTTTCTTAAATGTTAGAAATTATTGGGTTTTAGCTGTTAGAATAATCCAAATAAGATTATGATATTGTTGCTTAGTTCCTTGCATGATTTTCAGAACCCTAGTGGTGTAGATTCCTTTGGTTCATGAATTACACTAGCTAGGCCAGTTTAAATAGATATACATGCCTCAGATATTTAATGCCTCATTATTAGTATTACAATGTTGCAATTTCAGTTAGCTTGTCAAAATCTCAAGCTATCCAGTTTATTTCAATTATGTTGTAATTTATACATTCTATTGGGAGTATGCTTAACACCGAGTTAGACTAGGGTCAGTCACCCTCATAGTCCTAGAACTACGTGCCCCCGTAGGTTTATAAGTCCCCTCTGTGGGCGATACATTTAGTGATCACGCCAGTCATGCCTTTATACTCTTGGCAACGTATATTGGATCCTCTCGATTGGGCGTATACATCGGACTCCACGTTTAGCTCACGTGGTTTTACGCCGGTTATTAGTAGATCCCACAGTCACACACTAGTGCATTTGACCAGGATCCCAAATATATTTCACTATTTATGTACTTGGTTATTGCATTCAGTTTAGTTCATGTTTCGTATGTTCAATATATTCTTCATGTTCTTCTTATATCATTGATCAGTATGCTTTATTCAGTTATGTATATATTGTTCAATTTTATCGTATCCTGCATGCTCAGTACCTTTCAAGTACTGACGCATACTCTGCGCTACAACTTCTCGTTATGTAGGTTCAGGTCCTCAGCATCCAGATCACACAAAGATCGGTTCCCGATCTCCAGTTCAGCAGCATCAGCGGTGAGTCCTCATTTTTCGAGGACGCTACACATGTTTCCCATTACTTTCAGTGTTTTAGTTTCAGTTTTGCTAGAGTTAGCTGGGGGCATATCCCAACATCTCTAGTCAGTTAGAGGCTTTTATTCAGATATAGTATTAGATTCAGCTTTAGCTTTGAGTTTGATCTTCCAGTTTTTATTAAACTCATAGTCTTTTATATAATCAGATTAGTATTGGGTATTCCCCACTTTCAGTAAATTTTTATTTTAAGCTTCCACATAGTATATTTTATTAAGTAATCTTTTAGTATGCTTATGATATGCCAACTCAGGGTTAGCTTGGGGTCATTCGTATTCCTAGGTCCCGTGTTTATGCTAAGGGGGTAGCCTCGGGGTGTGAAAAAACTTGGTATCAAAGAATTAGGTTTAAGTGTCCTAGGATGCCTGAAAAGCCGCACTAAGTAGAGTCCTTTTCATGGGTGTGAAGTGCACCACATCTAATGAGAGGGAGGCTACAAACTGTTATAGGAAAAACTTTACTTTCTTGTTATTCTTATCATGCGCAGGTATGATCTACTTCTAACTAGTCGTTATGCATTTCAGATCATTCCTCCTCGTAGAGCTAACGTAAGGAATGCTAACGCAGTTCCTCCAGTCCCAGATCAAGAGGTTTCGAATGCAGAGTTTCAGAATGCTATCCATCTCTTGGCTCAAAGTGTGACTAATGAGAATAATCAGCATGCCCAGTTCCTACCAATGCTAATAATAAGTCAGCTGCAGCCAGGGTCCGTGGTTTCATCCAATGAATCCCCCAGAGATTCAAGGGTCGCAGGTTGGTGAGGATCCACAGAACTTCATTGATAAGGTTAAGAAGATCTTTGGAGTGATGCAGGTAACTGGGAATGATAGGGTAGAGTTGGCATCCTACCAGCAAGGGTGTAGCTCACATTTGGTTCACTCAATGGAAGGAAAACAGGGGTACTGATGCAGCTTCTGCGACTTGGGAATGCTTTACTAGAGCTTTTCTTGACAGGTTCTTTCCAAGAGAGTTGAGAGAGGCAAAATCTCAGGAGTTCATGAATTTGAGACAAGGTTCGATGTCTATCCAAGAGTACGGGCTTAAGTTCACCTAGATTTCTAGGTATGCTACATATATGGTTGCTGATCCCAGGGCACAAATGAGTAAGTTCCTATTTGGGGTATCTGACTTGGTAAAGACAGAGTGCAGAAATGCTATGTTGTTGGAGGATATGACTATCTCTAGGCTCATGACTCATGCTCAGTAGGTTGAGGGAGATAAGCTTAGGGAACAACCTAAGGACAATAAGAAGGCTAGTACAGGCAACTATGAGTACTCTCAGACGAAATCAGGTGGTTGAAATCGCTCACAGTTTCAGCCGAAATCTTCACCTCCAGCACCTTCATCAGCTAGTGCTCCATCTCCTAGGTTTAGACAAGATCAGAAAAGTAGGGCACCAGGCTCTAATTCTCAGGGGAGTGTTTCAGGTAGCAGAACGTACCCAACTTATCCAAAATATGGTAAGAACCATCCGGGCGAGTGTCTTGAAAGGAAAGAAGGTTGTTTTGGATGTGGTCAGTCTGGCCATAGGTTGAGGGATTGCCCTTCTGCCAAACAGGGGCAAGGAGGTAACAATAGTAGGGCTCAGTCTACAGCTCTAGCAGCACAAGTTGGTCGCCCAACTCACTAGGTTATTTCATCTAGTACAGGTGGCGGTCAGCACTAGAACAGGTTGTATGCTCTTCCGCCTCGCTAGGACCAGGAAGATTCTCCTGATGTGGTCACTGGTACGTTACGAGTCTTTCACTTAGATGTTTATGGTTTGTTAGATCCAGGGCTACTCTTTCCTTTGTAATTCCTTATATATTAGTGAACTTCGGTGTCAGTCCAGAAACTCTTTCAGAACCCTTTTCAGTCTCTACTCCAGTTGGTGACCCAGTTATAGCTAGAAGTGTATACAAAAATTGCCCTGTCTCAGTCTCTTAGAAAGTCACCTCAGTAGATCTTGTAGAGTTAGAAAGGGTAGACTTTGATATCATTCTAGGCATGGATTGATTACATTCTTGTTATGCCTCAGTCGATTGTAGAACCAGGGTTGTTCGGTTTCAGTTTCCAAGCGAACCAATCATAGAATGGAAGGGTAGTAGATCAGTGCCTATGGGTCGATTCATTTCTTACCTTAAGCCAACAAAGATGATTTCAAAGGGGTATATCTATCATTTAGCTTGGGTTAAGGATTTTAACTCCGAAACTCCAACTCTTGAGTCATTTCAAGTAGTAAATGAGTTTCCAGAAGTGTTTCCAGAAGATCTTCCCGAAATTCCTCCCGAAAGGGAAATAGACTTAGGAATTGATCTCCTTCCAGATACCCAACCTATTTCTATTCCTCTTTACAGCTCCAGTTTAGCTTAAGGAATTGAAAGAGCAGTTGAAAGACCTTCTAGATAAGGAATTCATCAGACCTAGTATTTAACCATGTGGTGTTCC
The DNA here is from genome assembly GCA_029582245.1 of Solanum etuberosum. Taxonomy (NCBI): domain Eukaryota; kingdom Viridiplantae; phylum Streptophyta; class Magnoliopsida; order Solanales; family Solanaceae; genus Solanum; species Solanum etuberosum. Next base: position 50,848 of record JAJONR010002271.1, on the reverse strand, counting down.
AGTTTCATTCGTGATAAAGAAAGATGGCTCTCTCAGGATGTGCATTGACTATCGGCAGTTGAAGATAGTCACTATTAAGAATAAGTACCCTATCGCTAGGATTGATGACTTGTTCGACCAACATCAGGGTGCTACTCATTTTTTGAAAATAGACCTTAGATCTGGTTATCATCAGCTCAGAGTCAGAGATAGTGATATCCAGAAAACAGCCTTCAGAACTCAGTATGGTCATTATGAATTTGTAGTTATGTCATTTGGACTAACCAATGCTCCTGCAGCTTTCATGGATTTAATGAACAGGGTATTCAAGTAGTATTTGGACTTGTCCGTTATTGTCTTTATTGATGATATTCTCATTTACTCTAGGAATGAGGAAGAACATGCGACTCATTTGAGGGTTGTCCTTCATACTCTCAAAGATTACCAGTTATTCGCTAAGTTTAGCAACTGTGAGTTTTGGTTGCAATCTGTTCCTTTCCTTGGTCATATAGCGTCTAGAGTAGGGATCCGAGTGGATTCTCAGAAGATTGAGGCAGTGAAGTAATGGCCCAGACCCACCTCTTTCACAAATATCAAGAGTTTCTTGGGTATGGCTGGTTATTACAGAAGGTTCATGGAAGGAATTTCATCCATAGCTTCTCCATTGACTAAGTTGACTCAGAAAAAAGGTTAAGTTTCAGTGGTCAGATGAGTGTGAGAAGAGCTTCTCCGAACTGAAAACTAGGTTGACTACAATTCCTATTTTGACTCTACCAGTGGGTTCAGACGGTTATGTGATCTATTGGGATGCATCTAGAGTCGGCCTAGGTTGTGTGTTGATGCAGCGAGGTAAGGTTAGAGCTTATGCTTCTAGACAACTTAAAGTGCATGAGAAAAATTATCCGACCCATGACCTCGATCTTCCGGCCGTAGTATTTGCCCTAAATATTTGGATACACTACTTATATGGTGTTCACGTAGATGTGTTTACAGACCATAAAAGCCTTCAGTATGTGGTCACCCAAAAAGAGTTGAATCTTCGCCAGAGGAGATAACCTGAATTCCTCAAGGACTATGACTTAAATGTTCTTTACCATCCTGGTAAGGCCAATGAAGTAGTTGATGCTCTTATTTGACTATCAATGGGTAGTGTAGCACATGTTGAGGAAGAAAGGAAGGAATTAGCGAAAGATGTTCACCGACTTGCTCATTTAGAAGTTTGCCTTATGAACATATCAGATGATGGTGTAATAGTTTAGAATGGGTCAGAATCTTCATTGGTAGTAGAGGTTAAAGAGAAAAAAGAAAGTGATCCTATATTGCTCTAGTTGAAGGGTGCAGTTCATCAGCAGAAAGTTGAGGTTTTTTCCCAAGGGGGAGATACTGTGCTTCGCTACCAAGGTCGTTTATGTGTTCCTAAGGTGGATGACTTGAAATAGCAGATCCTTATAGAAGCCCATAAATCCAGGTATTCTATTCATCCAGGTGCTACTAAGATGTACCGTGATCTGCAGGAAGTCTTTTGGTGGAATGTCATAAAGAGGGATATAGCAGATTTTATGTCTAAGTTCCCAAATTGTCAGCAGGGGAAGGTAGAACATCAGAAACCAGGAGGTATGACTAAAGAGATTAACATTCCTACATGGAAGTGGGAAGTGATCAACATTGACTTAATTACAGGTTTACCTCGTACTCGCAGACAGCATGATTCCATTTGGGTAATAGTATACAGAGTTACTAAGTCCGCTTACTTTTTGGCTGTCAAGACTACAGATTCAGCGGAGGACTACGCCAAGCTTTAAATTAATGCGATAGTCAGGTTGCATGGGGTTCCTTTGTTTATCATCTCAGATAGAGGTCCTCAGTTTACCAATCATTTCTGGAAGTCATTTCAGAAAGGTCTTGGTACCAAGGTTAATCTTAGCATAGCATTTCATCCACAGACGGATGGACAGACAGAGCGTACCATTCAGACCTTAGAGGACATGTTGAGAGCTTGTGTGATCGACTTCAAGGTCAGTTGGGATGATCACTTTCCTCTTATTGAGTTCGCCTACAATAATAGCTACCATTTCAGTATTCAGATGGCTCCTTATGAGGCACTTTATGGGCGTAGATATAGATCTATAGTTGGTTGGTTTGAGGTAGGTGAAGCAGCCTTGATATGGCCAGATTTGGTTCATGAAGCTATGGAAAAAGTTCAGTTCATTAGAGATAGCCTAAAGACTGTGCAGAGACATTAGAAGTCCTATGCATATGTTAGGAGAAGGGACTTAGAGTTTGAGGTTGATGATTGGGTTTTCCTGAAAGTGTCACCTATGAAGGGTGTGATGAGATTTGGCAAGAAAGGGAAGGTCAGTCCGAGATATGTAGGTCCTTACAGAATCTTGAAAAGGATTGGTAAAGTGGCTTATGAGTTGGAGTTGCCAGCAGAACTAGCAGCAGTCCATCGAGTCTTTCACATTTCCTTGTTGAAGAAATGTGTGGGTGATCCAGCATCTATTATACCATTAGAAAGTATGGCTGTGAAGGATAATCTCACTTATGAAGAGGTGCTAGTTGAAATACTTGATTGTCAGGTTCGTAGGTTGAGGAATAAAAAAGTCACTTCAGTTAAGGTTTTTTGGAGGAGTCAGTCCGTAGAGGGAGCTACTTGGAAAGCAGAAGCAACCATGAAGGCCAAGTATCCTCATCTCTTTCCTTCCGATTCCATTCCAACTTGAGGTAATAGTTCATCTCCAGACTCTCAGTTTACTCTTGCATGAATTCAGTCTTAGTATCATGTTCCTCATGTTATTCTTGCATTTTCAGTGTATTTGCATGCTCTTGGAACTTAGTTAAGTCAGAAATCAGTTTTAAGGACTTAGTGGTAGGGTGTGCAGCTCTTTCCATCCCTTTCTCAGCTAGTTTAGACTTCATTAGAGGATGAATGTTCCCAAGGGGGAGATAATGTAACACCCCGTACCCTTAAAAGTCTAAACCAGCAGTTTTTCAGAAATTTCAGGTGCCATCTACGAATCGTAGGGTGACCCACAGACCGTAAGTGGGGTCCGTGGTTGGCCACCTGAGTCCCCCTCCCAAAACCCCAGGAAAAATCTGCCAAGGATCGACAAATGGCAAGACCCACAGACCATAGGTGGTACCACGGTCCGTGGTCAAGGCCTGGTTGAAACCCCAAGATTCCAGCTCCCAGAACCCCGTCGATCACTGCCAGGATGGACTGTCGGTCCATCCACGGCCCGTCGGTCTGGCCGTTATTAGCCCCGACATCTTTTAAGTTGGGGTCGTTTTGGTCTTTTCCCCTATGCGTTGGACCCTAAACTACGTGGTTTTTGTCAGTTTTAGCCTAGTAACTAAATTAGAACTTACCTAGAGCAATTCATTCACCAAAATTCATCAAACTTAGAACACTGAGAGGAGAAAGATTCGACCAAACCCTTCCCAAGAACGCAACAAGGTTTCTTCAGTTCCAGCCCTGACATCGAAGGATATCTCAGTAGATTTCGTCACCAGGTATGTTGGATTTCACTAGTAGGTTCCTTTCACCCATTAGGTCCCTAGAATTCAGTCTAATTCTTGATTTCCTTCATATTATCTAGACCTAGGGTTTTCTTGACTGTTAGAAATTGTTGGGTTTTAGCTGTTAGAATGATCCAAATAACATTATCATATTGTTGCTTAGTTCCTTGCATGATATTCAGAACCCTAGTGGTGTAGATTTGTTTAGTTCATAAATTACACTAGCTAGGCCAGTTTAAATAGATATACATGCCTCAAATAATTAATGCCTCATTATTAGTATGACAATGTTGCATTTTCAGTTAGCATGTCAGAATCTTGAGCTATCCAGTTTATTTCAATTATGTTGTAATTTTTATATTCTATTGGGAGTATTCTTAACACCGAGTTGGACTAGGGTCAGTCACCCTCATAGTCCCAGAACAACGTGCCCTGTAGGTTTATAAGTCTTTTCTCTGGGCATTACATTTAGTGATCACATCGGACTCCACGTTTAGCTCACGTGGTTTTACGTCGGTTATTAATATCTCCCACAGTCAAACCCTAGTGCATTTGACCAGGTTCCCAGTTATATTTCAGTATTCAGTTTCAACCTGTTATGTACTTGGTCATTGCATTCAGTTTAGTTCATATTCAGTATGTTTTTCATGTTCATCTTATATCATTGATCAGTATGCTTTATTCAGTTATGTATATATTGTTCAGCTTTATCCTATCATGTATGCTCAGTACCTTTCAAGTACTGACGGATATGCTGCGCTACATCTTCTCATGATGTAGGTTCAGGTCCTCAACATCCAGATCACGCATAGATCGGTTCCCGATCTCCACTTCACTAGCATCAGTGGTGAGTCCTCATTCTTCGAGGACGATAGATATTTTTCCCATTACTTTCAGTCTTTAAGTTTCTATTTTGCTAGAGTTACCTGGGCGCATGTCCCAGCATCTCTAGTCAGTTAGAGGCTTCTATTCAGACATATTATTAGATTCAGCTTTAGTTTTGAGTTTTATCTTCCAGTTGTTATTAAATTCATAGTCTTTTATATAGTCAGATTAGTATTGGGTATTCCCCACATTTAGTAAATTTTTGTTTTAAGCTTCCGCATAGTATAATTTATTCAGTAATCTTTTAGTATGCTTATGATATGCCAGCTCAGGGTTAGCTTGGGGTCATTCGTGAACCTAGGTCTCGTGTTAACGCCAAGGGGGTAGCCTCAGGGCGTGACACGATTGGCCCTACAAGCCATAGAAAAGACCATGGCCCATAGAAAGGTTTCGTTGAAGTTGCTTAGGATTTTAAGCCGTAATAACAGGTTCTACGATTGACCAGGATGATCTGTAGAAAGACCTACAGACCATAAGGCCAAACTATAGACTTGTCTGACAGTTTTAAATTTAGGGTAATTTGATATTTTTCTATCCAACTAACCACTAAACAAGGTCATTTTGGCCATATAACTACCCCTATAACCATTTTTACTCCTAAGACTAAGCCTAAATTCCATCATTCGCTCAATTCTCCCAAAATCTCTCAAGTCTTCCTCTCCAAAATTCTCTGAAGAGCTCCAAGATGAAGAGCTAGGGTTTTAAGTTTCAAGATTCAAGGTCCCATCCTCCTTTCATTCTTAAGAATTTGATTATCAAGGTATGTGGAAATTCAACAATGGATTCCTTTCATCTACTTGGTCCCAAATAAAATCTCAATCTCCAATTCAATTTCATCCAATTCTCTTAGGGTTTCATGTGATTCTCCATGGGATCAATTCATTGTGATTCAATTACTTATATTCAATATTATTATACATGATTTGACATAATTATATGGTTTTCAATTAATTTCACATGGACCCATACATATGCCTATTTTATTAATATGAATTATGCTTATGAACTTACAAATTATGATTATGAAAGTGATGCATATTTTATTAAAAGGATGATCTATGAACTATGGATGCTTTGAGAGAAGTATCAAGGAATTGTGAAAGGTTTTCTCACATATGAATGAAATAATGTTTTAGATGCTTAGAAAGGTAAGTGTATATTTTGAAGAAGTTCATGAAATCACGATTTTAAATGAGCTACTCTAAAATAAACTTATGATTGGATTGGTAGTCTTAGTTGTGCCTTTCCAAGTATTTTGATATGATTATGAATATGCTTTTCCGACAGAACAGTAAGAAGGAGCCTCTCCCATTAGTAGATGTAACACCTCGTATCCTAGACAAACCAGATTGCATATTTGAGAAGCTACAGATGCCACCTACGGAGCGTAGGGTGACCCACGGTCCGTCTTCGTGGTCCGTGGTTCACCACCTGGAGCCCCTCCAAGAAAAGACCAGAAAAATTATTCTAAGTCCAAACCTACGCCAGGACCTATGGACCGTAGGTCAGACCACGATCCGTGGTCCAGGCCCATAGGTCGGACCCTAGATTTCTAGCCCAGAACTCTAGAAAATTTAGCCAAGGCATGACCCACGGCCAGGACCTACGTACTGTAGGTCAGACCACGGTGCGTGGTCTAGGTCCGTGGATCGTGGACTTCAGGTCCAAGCCCCAGACACCAGTCGAAGGACAACCAGCAAAGACCGTCGGTCCAGCCACGGTCCGTCGGTCTAGTCCGTCGGTTGGTCCGACAGTAGTTAAGTCAGGGGTCTTTTGGTCTTTTCCTTATGCATTGGACCCCTAAACTACGTAGTTTTGGTTAGTTTAAGCCTAGTAACTTAATTAGAACTTACCCTAGTCAATTCATTCTCCAAAATTTAGCAAACTCAGATAAAAAGAGGAGAAAGAGTCGACCATCCCTAGTCCAAGAACGGAGTGAGTTTTCTTCAGTTCCAGCCCCGAAATCGAAAGATTTCTCTGTGGAATTCATCACCAGGTTTGTGGGATTTCACTAGTGGGTTTCTTTCGCCCATTAGGTCCCTAGAATTCAGTCCGAATCTTGGTTCCTTTGATATTATCTAGACCTAGGGTTTCTTGCATGTTAGAAATTATTGGGTTTTAGTTGTTAGAATGATCCAAATCAGATTATCATGTTGTTCCTCAGTCTCTTGCATGAAATTCAGAACCCTAGCTATGTAGTTCATTTAGTTCATGAATTACACCTTCTAGGCCAGCTATTTCAGTTCTAGACATGCTTCAATTTATGAATGGCATATTATCAGATATAATTATTGCATTCTCAGAGTATGCATGTAAGAACATCGAGCTATCCATGTTTTACAGCATTCAGTCATAATGTGTTAATTTTATAATCAATTGGGAGTAAGTTAATACCGAGTGCACTTGGGTTCCAACGTACCCTCATAGACCCAGAACTACATGACTCGTAGTTCGTAAATCCCCTCTGTGGGAATCATTTTAGTGATCACGCCAGTCATGCCTCTATACCGCTGGGAGGGTATATTGGGTCCTCTCAATGGGGCGTATACATCGGCCTCCACATTTAGCTGATGTGGTTTTATGTCGTTTATTAGTAGCTCCCACAGTACAGTCAGATTCTAGTGCATTGACCAGGTTATCCGTTACATTTCAGTATTTAGACTTAGCATATCATGTACTGGGTCATTACATTAAGTTAGCCTAGTGTTTCCGTATATCTCAGTATTTACATTCAGTTCAGATTATATCATTGCTCTTATTGCTTTGTTCAGTTATGATTATTGTTCAGTTTTACTCTATCTTGCATGCTCAGTACCTTTCAAATACTGATGCATACTCTGCGTTACATCTTCTCGTGATGTAGGTTCAGGTTCTCAGCTTCCAGATCATGCATAGATCGGTTCCCGATCTTCAGCTCAGCATTATTAGTGGTGAGCCCTCATTCTGCGAGGATGACAAACATGGTTCCTTTGCTTTTAGTCTTAGTTTATGTTTTTGCTACATTTAGCTGGGGCATGTCCCAACATTTCTTGTCAGTTAGAGGGTTTATTTCAGACATAGTTAGAATCAACTTTAGTATTTGAGTTTGACTTTTTAGTTGTTGTTAAACTCTCTGCATTTATATATTCAGATGTAGTATGGGTATTCCCCATCATTTTAGATTTATCTTATGATTACCTTCCTCATAATGTTTATTGATTTAGTTCTCTTTAAATATGGTTATGTTATGCTAGCAGGGTTAGCTTGGGGTCACTCGTGATCCTAGGTCCCGTGTCCGCGTCCTGGGGGTAGCTCGGGGCGTTACAAACTTGGTATCAGAGGATTAGGTTTAAGTGTCCTAGTATGTCTGAAAAGCCGCACTAAGTATAGTCCTTTTCAGGGGTGTGAAGTTCACCACATCTAATGAGGGGGAAGTTACAAAGTGTTTTAGGAAAGCCTCACTTTCTTGATATTTTTATCGTGCGTTGGTATGATCTCCCTTTAACTCATCGTTATGCATTTCAGATCATACCTCTTCGTCGAACTAACGCAAGGAATGATAACGTAGCTCTTCCAGTCCCAGATCAGGAAGTTTCGAATACAGAGTTTCGGAATGCTATCCAACTTTTGGCTTTAGTGTTACTAACCAGAACAACCAGCAGGTTCCAGCTCCTGCAAATGCTAATATTGTGTCAGCTGCATCTAGAGTTCGTGATTTTGTTAGGATGAATTCGCCTTAGTTCTTCGGATCGCAGATTGGTGATGATCCCCAAAACTTCATAGATGAGGTCTAGAAGATCTTTGGGGTGATGCAAGTGACAGGTAATGATAGGGTAGAGTTGGCATCCTATTAGCTTAAGGATGTAGCTCATATATGGTATACTCAATGGAAAGAGAACATGGGTACAAATGCAGCTCCTATCACTTGGGAATACTTTAGTGAGACTTTTCTAGACAAGTTCTTGCAAAGAGAGTTGAGTGAGGCAAGAGCTCAGTAGTTCATGAATTTGAGACAAGGTAACATGACAGTCCAAGAGTACGTACTCAAGTTCACCCAACTCTCCAGGTATGCTCCTCACATGGTTGGTGAGTCCAGGGCTCAAATGAACAAGTTTCTGTATGGAGTGTCAGACTTAGTGAAAACAGAGTGCAGAAATGCTATGTTGCTGGAAAATATGAACATCTCTAGGTTTATGACTCAAGCTCAGCAGGTTGAGGGAGATAAGCTTAAGGAAATAGCTAAGGCCAACAAAAAAGCTAGAACAGGTAACTATGAGTACTCTCAATAGAAATCGGGTGGTGGAAATCGCTCTCAGTTTCAGCAAAAATCTTCAGCTCCGACATCTTCATCAGCTAGTGTTCCATCCTCCAGGTTCTGACAGGATCAGAAAAGCAGGGGATCAGGCTCTAAGTCTTAGGGTAGTGTTTCAGGTAACAAAACCTACCCAACTTGTCCTAAGTGTGGTAAGAACCATCCGGGTGAGTGTCTTGTAGGAATGGAAGGATGGTTTGGGTGTGGTCAGTATGGTCACAGGTTGAGAGTTTGTCCTTCCTCTAAACAGGGTCAAGGATGTAATAATGGTAGAGCTCAGTCCACAACTTCGGCAGCACCAGCAGGTCACCTGACTCAGCAGGGTAACTCATCTGGTACAGGTGGTGGTCAGCGCCAAAATAGGTTGTATACTCTTAAGGCTCACCAGGATCAGGAAGATTCTCCTGATGTGGTCACTGGTATGTTATGAGTTTTTAACTTATATGTTTATGCTTTATTAGATCCAGGGGCTACTCTTTCCTTTGTAACTCCTTATATAGCAGTCAAATTCGATGTTAGTCGAGAAACTCTCTCAGAACCCTTCTCAGTCTCTACTCCAGTCGGTGACCTAGTTATAGATAGACGGGTATACAAAAATTACCCTATCATAGTCTCTCAGAAAGTCACCTCAGCAGATCTTGTAGAGTTAGATATGGTATAATTTGATATCATTCTAGGAATGGATTTGTTACATTCCTGTTATGCCTCGGTCGATTGTAGAACTAGGATTGTTTGTTTTCAGTTTCGAGATGAACCAATCTTAGAATGGAAGGGCAGTAGCTTAGCGCCTATGGGTCGATTCTTTTTTTACCTTAAGGCCAGAAAGATGATCTCTAAGGGTTATCTCTATCATCTAGTTTGGGTTAATGATTCAAGCTTTGAAACCCCAACTCTTGAATTAGTTCCAGTAGTTAATGAATTCCCCGAAGTGTTTCCAGAATATCTTCCCGGAGTTCCTCCCGAATGGGAAATCGACTTCGGAATTGATCTCCTTCCAGATACCCAGCCTATTTCTATTCCTCCTTACATAATGGCTCCAGCTGAGCTTAAGGAATTGAAAGAGAAGTTGAAAGACCTTCTAGATAAGGGCTTCATCAGACCTAGTATTTTGCCATAGGGTGTCCTAGTGTTGTTTGTGAAAAAGTAAGATGGTTCTCTCAGGATGTGCATTGACTATCGGCAGTTGAACAAAGTCATAATAAAGAAAAAGTATCCCATCCCCAGGATTGATGACTTGTTTTACCAACTTTAGGGTGCTAGTTATTTTTCGAAGATAGACCTCAGATCCGGTTATCATCAGCTCAGAGTCAGAGATAGTGAAATTCCGAAAACAGCCTTCAGAACTCGGTATGGTCATTATGAATTTGTAGTTATATCATTTGGACTAACCAATGCTCCTGCAACTTTCATGGATTTGATCAACAAAGTGTTCAAGAAGTATTTGGACTTGTTCGTTATTGTCTTTATTAATGATATCCTCATTTACTCTAGGAATGAGGAAGAACATGCGACTCATTTGAGAGTTGTTCTGCAAACTCTCAAAGATCGCCAGTTGTTTGCTAAGTTTAGCAAATGTGAGTTTTTGTTACAATCTGTTTCCTTCCTCGGGCATATAGTATCTAGCGAAGGGATCCAAGTGGATTCTCAGCAAATAAAAGCGGTGAAACAATGGCCTAGACCTACCTCTCCTATAGATATCATAAGTTTCTTGGATCTGCATGTTATTACAGAAGTTTCGTGGAAGTATTTTCATCCATAGTCTCTCCATTGACTAAGTTAACTCAGAAAAAGGTTAAGTTTCAATGGTCAGTTGATTGTGAGAAAAGCTTCGCAGAACTGAAATCTAGGATGACTATAGCTCTGGTTTTGACTCTACCAGAGTGTTCAGACGGTTATTATCTATTGTGATGCATCTAGAGTCGGCCTAGGTTGTGTGTTGATGTAGTGAGGTAAGGTTATAGCTTATCCTTCTAGACAACTTAAGGTGTATGAGAAGAATTATTCGACTCATGACCTCGAGCTTGCAGAAGTGGTGTTTGCACTTAAGATTTGGAGACATTACTTGTATGGTGTTGACGTAGATGTGTTCACAGACCATAAAAGCCTTCAGTATGTGTTCACCCAGAAAGAGTTGAATCTTCGCCAGAGGAGATGGCTTGAGTTCCTCAAGGATTATGACATGAATGTGCTTTACCATCTTGGTAAGGCCAATGTAGTAACAGATGCCCTTAGCAGACTATATATGGGTAGTGTAGCACATGTTGAGGAAGAAAGAAAAGAACTAGCAAAGAATGTTCACAGGCTTGCTCGCTTGGGAGTTCGCCTTATGAGCATATCAGATGATGGTGTAACAGTTCAGAATGGGTCAAAATCTTCATTGGTAACGGAGGTTAAGGAAAACCAAGACAGTGATCCCATATTGTATCAACTAAAGGGTACAGTCCACCAGAAGAGAGTTGAGGTATTCTTCCAAGGGGGAGAAGGTGTGCGTCGCTATCAGGGTCAATTATGTGTTCCTAAGGTTGGTGAGTTGAGACAACAAATTCTAGAAGAAGCCCATAACTCAAGGTATTCTATTCATCCAGGCACCACTAAGATGTACCGTGATCTGTGGGAAATCTTTTGGTGGAATGGCATGAAGAGGGATATAGCAGGGTTTGTGGCTAAGTGCCCCAATTGTCAGCAAGTGAAGGTAGAACATCAGAAACCAGGGGGTATGACTCAAGAGATCAACATTCATACTTGGAAGTGGGAAGTGATCAACATGGACTTCATTACAGGTTTATCTTGTACTCACAGACAACATGACTCCATTTTGGTGATAGTAGACAGAGTTACTAAGTCTGCACGCTTTTTGGCTGTTAAGACTACAGACTCAGTGGAGGAATACGCCAAGATTTATATTAATGAGATAGTCAGGTTTAATGGGATTCCTTTGTCTATCATCTCAAAAAGAGGTCCTCAGTTTACCTCTTATTTCTGGAAGTTATTTTAGAAAGGTCTTGGTACTCAGGTTAATCTTAGCACACCGTTTCATCCATAGACGGATGGTCAGGTAGAGCATACCATTCAGACCTTAGAGGACATGTTAAGAGCTTGTGTGATCGACTTCAAGCGTAGTTGGGATGATCACCTTTCTCTTATAGAGTTTGCCTACAATAATAGCTACCATTCCAGCATTCAGATTGCCCCTTATGAGGCATTGCATGGGCGTAGATGTAGATCTCCAGTTGGTTGGTTTCATGTAGGTGAAGCAGCCTTGTAGGACCATATTCGGTTCATGATGCTATGGAAAAAGTTCAGCTCATTAGAGATAGACTTAAGACAGCCCAGAGTCGTCAGAAGTCTTATGCAGATGTAAGGAGAAGGGAGTTAGAGTTCTAGGTTGATGATTGGGTTTTCTTGAAAGTGTCACCTATGAAGAGGGTGATGAGATTTGGAAAGAAAGGAAAGTTCAGTCCTAGATATGTAGGCCCTTATAAGGTCTTGAAAAAGGTTGGTAAAGTGGCTTACGAGTTAGAGTTGCCAACAGAACTAGCAGCAGTGCATCCGGTCTTTCACGTTTCATTGTTGAAGAAATGTGTGGGTGATCCATCATCCACAGTACCTTTAGAGAGCGTGGCAATGAAAGATATTCTCGCTTATGAGGATGTGCTAGTTGTGATTCTTGATTTTCAGGTTAGAAGGTTGAGAAACATAAAAGTCTTTTCAGTTAAGGTTTTGTGGAGGAGTCAGTTCATAGAGGGAGCTACTTGGGAAGCAGAAGCAGCCCTAAAGGCCAAGTATCCTCATCTCTTTCCTTCTGATTCCATTCCAGCTTGAGGTAATAGTTCCTCTTAAGTTATTCAGTCATTCATGCACAGATTCAGTCTTAGTATCATGTTCCTTCATTTTGTACATGCATTTTTAGCGTATCTGCATGTCCTTGGAACTCAGTTCGGTCAGAAATCAGTTTTCAGAAATTAGTGGTAGGGTTTGCAGCTCTTTCCCTCCATATTCAGCTAGTTTAGTCTTCATTCGAGGATGAATGTTCCCAAGGGGGAGATAATGTAACACCCCGTATCCTAGACAGACCAGATTGAAGATTTGAGAAGCTACAAGTTCAACCTACGGGCACCACCTACGGACCGTAGGGTGACCCACGGTCCGTCTGGGTGGTTCGTGGTTCACCACCTGGAGCCCCTCCCAGAAAAGCCCAAAAAAATTATTCTAAGTCCAAACCTACGGCAGGACCTACGGACCGTAGGTCAGACCACGGTCCGTGGTCCAGGGCCATAGGTTGGACCCCAGATTTCTAGCCCAGAACTCCAGAAAATTCAGCCAAGGCATGACCCACGGCCAGGACCTACGGACCGTAGGTCAGACCACGGTCCGTGGTCTAGGTCCATGGATCTTGGCCTTCAGGTCCAATCCCCAGACGGTAGTCGACGGACGACCAGCACGGACCGTCGGTCCATCCATGGTCCGTCGGTTGGTCCGAAAACAGTTAAGTTGGGGGTCTTTTGGTCTTTTCCTTATGCATTGGACCCCTAAACTTCGTCGTTTGACCTCTAAATTACGTAGTTTTTGTTAGTTTAAGCCTAGTAACTTAATTAGAATTTACCCTAGTCAATTCATTCTCCAAAATTTAGCAAACTCAGAGCAAAAGAGGAGAAAGAGTCGACCAGCCACAAAATCGAAAGATTTCTCCATGGAATTCATCAATATGTATTTGGGATTTCACTAGTGGGTTTCTTTCTCCCATTAGGTCCCTAGAATTCAGTCAGAATCTTGGTTCCCTTGATATTATCTAGACCTAGGGTTTCTTGCATGTTAGAAATTTTTGGGTTTTAGCTGTTAGAATGATCCAAATCAGATTATTATGTTGTTTCTCAGTTTCTTGCATGAAATTCAGAACCCTAGCTATGTAGTTTCTTTATTTCATGAATTACACCTGCTAGGCCAGCTATTTCAGTTATATACATGCTTCAGTTTACGAATGTCATATTATGAGATAAATTATGCATTCTCAGAGTAGGCATATCAGAGCATCGAGCTATCCATATTTTACAACATTCAGTCATAATGTGTTAATTTCATAATCAATTGGGAGTAGCTTAATACCGAGTGGACTAGGGTTCCAGCGTAGCCTCATAGTCCCAGAACTACGTGCCCTGAAGGTTGTAAGTCCTATTTGTGGGCATCATTTTAGTGATCACGCCAGTCATGCCTCTATACCTCTGGCAGGGTATATGGGGTCCTCTCGATGGGGAGTATACATCGGACTCCACACTTAGCTCATGTGGTTTTATGTCGGTTATTAGTAGCTCCCACAGTACAGTCAGATTCTAGTGCATTGACCAGGTTATCAGTTACAGTTCAGTATTTAGACTCAGCATATCATGTACTTGGTCATTGCATTCAGTTAGCTCAGTATTTCAGTATATCTCAGTATTTACATTCAGTTCATATTATATCATTTCTCTTATTGCTTTGTTCAGCTATGATTATTGTTCAGCTTTACTCTATCCTGCATTTTCGTTACCTTTCAAGTACTGACGCATACTCTGCGCTACATCTTCTCGTGATGTAGGTTCACGTTCTCAGCTTCCCGATCACGCATAGATCGGTTCCTAATTTTTAGATCAACAGTATTAGTGGTGAGTCCTCATTCTCTGAGGACGACAGACATGGTTCCTTTGCCTTTAGTCTTAGTTTCAGTTTTTGCTAGATTTAGCTGGGGCATGTCACAGCATTTCTAGTCAGTTAGAGGCTTTATTTCAATTGTTGTTAAACTCTCCGCATTTATATATTCCGATGTAGTATGGTTATTCCCCATCATTTTAGATTTATTTTATGATTAGCTTCCACATAGTGTTTATTGATTCAGTTCTCTTTAAGTATGCTTATGTTATGCCAGCAGGGTTAGCTTGGGGTCACTCGTGATCCTAGGTCCCATGTCCGCGTGGGGTAGCTCGGGGCGTGACAGTAGAGGTCAAGTCACTAGAAGCAATCTCATTGTCCCTTAACTATGTGCCCTCATAGAATTGTCTTAAATGACCTAACATAGTGGATCCACTTTAGCAAAGAATGAATGTGATAGAATTCTACCTTGGCAAATAGATTCCTCTTTACAATGTGAGGTTCATATCAGATTCCATATTATAGCTCACATTGAGTTATTATCGGTTAACGGTAAAAATCCCACAAAATCTTCGAAGGTTTTATGAAATCTTCTTAAATGGTTTTAAGTATGCATTAACCTTGTATATGATTTATGATTTCTTTATAAAGGCTTTTATCACATTTTACTTGGTCTGGCATATCATGTTAAATTCAAAATGTTATCATGCTCTACATTTTTATGCATTTCCGCATACTTAGTACATTCACTGTACTAATGTATATTTGAGCTAATATTATCTCATAATATAGGTTCTGACGCTTCTCCTCCCGCTCGTGGTTATCTTGGATTGCTTTGCTAGTACATTGGATTGGTGAGACCTCATGCATCCGAGGACAACACCATTGATATTTTATTTCTTTTATTGTCTTTTAATTTCATACTTGTACATGGTGTATGGGTTACATCCCAACCACTCTTATAATGTTAGAAAGGTGTATGTCTGACTTAGTAGTATTCCACAGTTATATTCAAATTTCTTTTATGATATGAGACTTATGTTACCTAATCTCTCTCGTTGTATTTATTTTACGTCATGCTTATGTCAAGTGGCCTGCTTAGGGTTTCTCGAGATCCTATTCTCCATGTCATGTCTAGGATGTACTTCAGATCGTGACAAAATGTCTCAAGAGGCACTGCCAAACACACTCAGTGCCAGTCTGAATCTTTATAATGACCCTTCTAGTCATTTTCTCCTTTTTGCATTCTTTTCGGTGGAAAGAGCATTTATATTGCAACACCAACTCATTTATGACTTGGTGAGACTGACAATTCGGTCACTTGGTCATTCATTTGGATTTTGATCAATTTTCTATGTGTTGGAGCTATTAAAACTTGAATGGTTGATTTTGATTAAAATTTCAGCAAGATGACCTCGGAATACAACTTTGAGAGTTCTATTAGCTTTGGGACGTCGAGTTTGGTTTAGAAGGGCCTTTGGTGCAGAATCTTTAGTCATGATAGAACCTACCATCACTCACCAGTAGGTAAGACAACTTGTAGCCCGAAATGACTAGAAACAGACATACTAGGTAGAAACAACAACCAACAAGCGGAAAGGAAATAACAAGAAGCCACAAATGAAATCAAGAACGGAAATCCTAACTAAGAAGCACATGAGCTATAGAAACAATGAACAATAAAATAAATAGCAAACTAAAACCTAACTGCCCATAAGCCCAAAAGGTACACTCATGCGCAATTTAAAGTAAATAACCGAAATGAACCCCCCTAAGCCTGATAGATACACAAAAGAGTTAAGGAACTATTAGATAAGATTAAAATAATTTCCATAACTACCACGACCATCCACAGACTCAAACTACGGTAAAGGCAACCCAAGAACCCGAAGAATCACCAAGTCAGGACTCGAACCCGACTAATAGAGCTATGACCAAACTCGAACCGAGGCTAAAATATGAGTCAAGGCATCAAACCCTAACTAAGGATGTTTGCCAAGGCCTCAAACCCAACTAATATAAGGTGTGCTAAAGACTTTAACACATCTAATAGAAGGTGAGACAAGTCCTCAAACTCTGCTAAAAGAGAGAACATATGGGCCTTGAACCCAAGATAAAAAGAAAGCACACAAACTTCGCACCGTGGAAAGATAACTTCAAAACACCAAATTTCTTCTGCTTACTCCCAACCGGTCCATACCGTAGAGCAGAACCACTTCGAGCATCACCAAGAACCCACTCCAGCTCCGAATCCAAAACTTGACCCCAAATAGCGGGATAAAGTAGGAAATAACCCATGAACATATCGAGGTCACTCCCAAGGGTAAATTATGGATGAAAAGGATCCTAAAAGTTGAGTTTTCACCTAAATAAGGATCACACTACCAGACTCATGTCTTCTATATTAGTTTACATGGAGCTAAGTCGTCTAAAGCAACATCGGAACAATCCAAAGGCCTAACAACTCTAAAATGCAGGCCTAAAGCAATCACTAATCTAACCCTATGCTAAGGCCAATGATAAGATAATAATGATCACAATCAACTACGAAATGATAACCATAAGGTAAGGCATGATCACATAACAAGAATAGGCATACAAGAACAACCAAAATATCCCAAAAAATACCTAAGGCGTGATTTTTAATAAATAAGCATGATCAATTACAACCCAACACCAATCCTATCAATTCAACATGAATTTACATTCATAAGATCAATCTAAGGACTAGGAAGCCAAAGCCTACCTCAATGCAGAGCGCATACCCTCCTACATCACACCTCTAGAGCATTCTCTTGCTGAACGGCCTCCAATCACTGCCATGCTATCATAAACAAGATCACAACGTCAAAATGGACATTTTGACACAATAATAACAACAACAAGAGATATTCTCACTCCATTTAAAGTATATAATTACTAAGCCAATAAACCAAATGCTCCATTTAACTTGGTAGCGAGCAGCACTTCGTTGCCCTTGTAGAATTTTATTCGCAACTCTTCACGGAAAATTCCTAAATACCATACAATTACGACACACTCAAAAATCCTTAATTAGGTATATAATGCTCCATGTAACCCTTTATAGCTTAAGGTTTATATAATCGCTTAGTAATAAATGTAATTCAGATTCTGAGATGCTTTATTCTCCCCCACTTAGGATCATTTGTCCTCGAATGTTGATTGTATGTTATTTTGCGTTCTTTAGTTGTCCAAGACATCATAAAACCAGCTGAGTAACGTCCACCTCATTTTATCCATTATGTCCCTTAAAATTTGGTTAACTTTCCAAATGTCCAAAAAAATTGGCAGAGTTTCCTTTGTAAATAGGCCTATCAGGAACCTGACAGCAAATAAGAATATATACACATACATTTCATATAGCATCACTGTAATTACCACAGTTAAATGATAAAAAACAAGGCTCCATTACGCATTATACTCGCACAAAAGGTATAACAAATATTGAAGCTTACCTTATACCTACATTTGGAAGTTGCATCCATGTAAGACTCTAAAATCATAAGTATACATCATGTAGCTAAACATATAATGTGAGATTCAGCTAACAATGGAAGAAATACAATAGAGGCTAATGATCATATCAAAGAGATGCATAATTTAATTCCTTTCATATCTGCTTCAACCTCCCAAGTAGCCTCTTCTACGTTCTAGTCCTCCAAAGTGTTTTGACTGAACCTATATCTCTAGTCCTTAACTATCTCACATGTCATTCCTATATAACCAATGGGATTTCCTCAAATTATAAGTCTTTAATAATCCCAATATCTTCTATAGGAATGACATATAAAGGTTCTCCTACACACTTGTGTAGCATAGACACATGGAAGTTCGGGTGCACTGCAGATAACTCTTGGGGTAATTCTACCTCATAGGCTACCTGGCCAATTCTGTGCATAATTCTATAAGGCACAATATACCTAGGACTTAACTTACCTTTCTTTCTTAATTTCATAACTCCTTTCATAGGAGACACCTTCAAAAATACAGGATCATCAATCTAAAATGCTAAATCCCTACGCCATACAGATGTATATGACTTCTATCGACTTTGAGCAGTCTCAAACCGCTCTTGTATCAACTTGATCTTCCTAGTAGCTTCGATGACTAGATCTAATCCTAGTATCTGCCTCTCGCCTAATTTAAACCAACCAATATGCAATCTACATTATTTTCCTTATAGAGCTTCAAATGGAGTTGTTCCAATACTCGAGTGATAATTACTATTATATGCAAACTCTATTAGTGGTGAATGATCATCCCAAATACCTTTAAAATCTAGAACACAAGATCTCAACATGTCTTCGAGTGTTTGTGGATAGAATGCAGTGTTAAGATTCACTTGTGTGCCTAAGATTTATTGGCATGATCTCCGAAAATGAGCTGTAAATTGGGCACCTCTATCTCAAATAACGGACACTGGGTCCATGCAAGTGAACAATTTCACTAATATATTGATTGGCATAATCTTCAGCCATGCTAGTGGACTTAAAAGATAAGAAATGGGTTGATTTCATTAGTCGATCAACTATCACCCATATGGAGTCATTTTACGGAAAGAAGACGACAAACCTGTGATGAAGTTCATATTAATATCTTCTCATATCCATACTAGAATACTTATGCTCTAACCTATGATACCAGACCTCTAATGTTTTGCTTTCAATTGCTGGCAATTGGAGCATTTTGCTACATACTCTGTAATATCTTTCTTTATATCATTCCACCAGTAGACCTCTTTAAGGCCATGATACATCTTCATAAAGCCAGAATGAATTGAATAACGAGAGTAATGTGCCTCATCCATAATCTATTGTCTCAGCCCATTTATATTAGGAATGGACAATATACACTGACACCCCAAAGTGTTATCACCTGATAGCTCAAATGTTGTAATTATATGTTGTTGGATTGCCTCTTTATATTTTAGTAATAAGGGATCATCATATTGCTTCTAGTTGCAGATGTTACCGGTGAAAACTTAGATGTATTCAATACTACAATGACACCATCCTCGCGATCTACAAGTCGGACTCCCAGGTTGGCTAATTTATGCAGATCTCTGGCCACTTCACGTTAAGTAGGTGACAGATGCTCCAAGATACTCATATATAGTTGACTATGAGCATCTTCTACAATTTTACCTTTATCAAGCTGGTAAAGAATATCGACAACGTAGTCCTCTAGCAACTCTAACCACCTCCTTTGCCTCAGGTTTAACTCTTTCGACTTAAATAAGTATTGAAGGCTCTTATGATCTATAAAGATATCAACATGTACTCCATACTAATAGGGGCACCATATTTTAAGTACAAATACCATAGTTGCAAGTTCTAAATCATGAGTGGGATAATTATATTCATGCTTCTTCAATTGTTGAGAAGCATATGGGATAACTTTCCTATGTTGCATCAAGACACAACCCAGGCCAATACGTGAACCATCATAATACACAACATATCATTTTGTGCCATCTAGTAAGGCATATATTGGTGATGTAGTCAATCTATCTTTCAACTCCTAGAACCTTTTTTAAAAGTGTCTGACAATTGGAAACTAGTTGCTTTCTGCATCAATTTAGTCCATGGAGCTGAAATAGAAGAAAATCACTCCATAATTCTCCTATTGTAGCCGGCTAGCCCCAAGAAACTATGTACCTCTGTTGGAGTGGTAGGTCGGGGCCAATTCTTTGTGGATTCTATCTATTGAAAGTTCACCCTGATGCCTTCTCCAAATACCACATGGCCTAAAAAGGCTACTGATTTCATCCAAAATTTGCACTCAGTAAACTTAGCATATAATTGGTATTTTTGAGTGTCTGTAGCACTGACCTCAAATGATTTGCATTCTCTGCTTCATCATGTGAATACACCAGGAAGTTATCTATAAATACAATCACATACATATCAAGGAAGGTCTTGAAAATTCTATTCAGCATACCTATGAAGTTTGTTGGGGAATTCATCAGCCCAAATGACATAATAAGGAACTCGAAGTGTCCATATATTGGTGGGAAAGTTATCTTGGGAATGTCTACCTCATGAATCCTCCACTGGTGATAACCATACCTTAAATCAATCTTTGAAAAGCATCTATCACTTTGTAATTGATCAAATAAATCATTTATTCGAGGAGGAGAATACTTATTCTTTATTGTAATTTTATTCCGTTGTTTGTAGTCTATACGCATTCTTAATGTACCATATTTCTTACATACAAAAAGCACTAGTGCAACCCAAGGCGATATACTGGGTGAGATAGAGCCTTTAACAAGCAAGTCTTTCAACTACTCTTATAGCTCCATCAACTTGGCATGTTCCATTCTATAAGGTGGAATAGATTTTGACTACCTATCGAGATCTACATCAATACCAAAGTTGATTTCTCTAACGGGAGATAATCTTGGATGTTCCTCAGTGAACACATCAGGATATTCACTCACCACTTGTACTGATGGAAGAGTCTACACATATTTCTCAGCTTCAATGTCTCTTACTCATATCAGGGGATATAAATACCATTTCGTAATAAACTTTTGAGCCTTAAAATAAGAAATAAACTTTCCTCTATGCATCACAGCATTACCCTTCCACTATAGGACTGGCTTTCCTAGAAAAAGAAATGGGTCAATCTTGGATTGGCAATGAACACTAGCTTAACAAGAGGATAACCAATTCATGCCCATGATAACATCAAATTCAACCATTTCTAGTTCAATCAAGTTGGCTAATGTATCTCGAACATATATTGTCACTATACATTCATAATAAACTTGTCTATCTATGATAGACTTTCCTACTGAAGTTGATACTACAAATGGTTCACATACAACTCTGGTGGTATTTCAACATTTTAGCAATAAATAGAGTAATATATGATAGAGTATCTCCTGGGTCTATCAAAGCAAATACATCATGTGATAAAATTGATAAGGTACATATGACCGCGTCCAGGGATGCCTCTGAATCCTATCGACCATCTAATCCATACATAAGATTTGGGTTGACGCTTGAAGCAACCCATTTACCTCTACCAGATCCTCTATTTGATGGTGCATGAGGACCACGAGAAGAAGAAGAAGATCCTGATGATGTTGAGGCTGCTGCAGACCCTACAAGTTAAGATCTATCATGCTTATTTCTATCTATAAGTTGTGGGCAACCTATTAGCATATGACCTTCTACACCACACCAATAACATGCATTTGAACCACGTTGATGATTCCCTCCATGAGCTTGTCCATGATGTCTGCAGGTAGGTCAAGGTGGTAATTTGCGATCGGTACCGCTCTGAGGATGAAGGTCTGGTGCCTTAGAAGTTTAACCCTAATCATGTCTATGTCTAAAAAATCATGTTGGAGCACTAAATAAGGAGTTTACTGCTGACTGAGTCTCTTTAGCTAGTCCTCATCTTATAAAAGGTCCACCTCTTCTCTAATACTAGCCATCCATCCTAGCCCTCTTACTCTGGTCTATCTCGCTCTCTACTTCACGATTATGTTGTTCCTCCTTTAATTGTTGAGCATATTCCATAATCCTTGCTATATCCAAATCCCTATTTAGGGCGTCAACCGAGAGAATATCCTTCAAGCGATCTGCGAGGCCACCTACAAAGTGATGAATCCTTAATGTCTGGGTACTAACACATTATTGAGCAAATCAAGACAATTGCATAAATCGTATGCGATACTCTCTCACACTAAGATCACGCTGCTTAAAATTTTAAATTCATCTAACCTTGCTTCTCTAAGATGTAATGGAAAAAAATGATCTATGTAGGCCTTTGAAAAGTCTTCCCTGACCACTGGGGAAGCATTCTGGCCCCTTGAAGCTTACCACATCTCATACCAAACAATAACATCTTTCAAGTAATAAGAAGCTAGGTCAACAACATGTATATCTAATACATACATCACCTTACAGATTATATGAGTCTCATCAATGAACTCTTGAGGGTCCTTGGCAAGGTTGTAGCCTGTAAAGACTGGTGGATTCATAAGAAGGAATCTTAAATCCTAAATCCAACTACCTCTCTCTAAGTAGCATCAAGTACCTCCACACTCTATCTCTGAGCCTGAGCAGCTACCAACTGAGTGAGCAATTGTATCACTCCTCTCATATCCTGCTTGAAGCATCTATTGGTGGTATAGGAACTACTGATGACACTATTAGAGGTGCGGAACTCATGCATGTCCTTCTGTCATGAGGACCTAAGGCGTTAAAATTTTACGACTCGGCAAACCGTTCTTGAGCCCTAGTCTAATCAACTGATACTGGAGATTGCTCTATGGTGGCTACCTCTTGAGGGGTTCCACTAGTGGCCACCTAGACTACTTTATCCTTATCTATAACAAACACGATCTGTATCACAAAGAAGAAGAAAATGAGTTAGAAATAACTTTCTATGACTTAGCTCTATCGTACGATCTAGATTACAAAAAAGATAAATTTCCTAAATTCCCTTGAAGTTCCATAATTGTTAATTTGGAGTGAAATACATTAATAAGTAAGGTCCTACTTGACACAACTTCATAAACTCCCAGGGAAAACTGAACCTAGACTCTGATACCAAATTTGTCATGCCCAAAAATGGAGGGTGGATAAGAACTGTATGGATACGTGATCTACAAATAAGCTATGACATGTAAGAAGTTATCAACTAATAAGCGAGAGGAATAACCAATATATGCTAAATATAGAAGTTATAAATTTATCTTGGGAAAAACTATACAACATGATACATCACGATGTCTAGGAAGACTCTAAAAGATATGCAACATCATACTACTAATTACTTATTGAGAGACACACCACGACGTACACAACTAGCAACCTGTACATATAATCAAAAGTACTTGACATAAGCTAGCCCTAAGTAGAGATGGACCTCATTAAAACATAAACTAAAGTCGACAAAAAAACCTAACGTGGATGTCTTCTCCCCAATAAACCTGGTCCTACATTTACAATGAAATGTAGCACCCTATATACAGGGACGTCAGTACATATAGAACGTGCACTTGTATGTAAAGTAGACAGATTAATAGAAACACAAGTATGGAAGCTTATATGAACCAAAAGTTAAATAGGAAGAATTAGGAGCATATAAGGAGTAGATGCAGAATATACAATGGTAACCTATGTACCCACTTCTTTAGATTATCATATAATATCCTAGGTAGTGTTCATTATATTATGATACCTATACTTTCCCTAAGTGAAGTACTTTAATTATTCCTATTAAAAAGGATCATGTGATGGCCAATCAAAGGTGACCCATATTAACTTTAAGGCATAAGTTTCATAAAGGCTCATCTCTATGTTTCTATGCATATACTGTAATCGCGGTCTTGTACGAGGTACACCCCTCCGTGGGCTCACTATGAGGATCTTCCCGCAGGCCATATGTACCATGTATTGTCATGCGTCAAGGGGAACTAGTACACAATATTCCAACTGACTCCAAATGCATATGATGCCAA
Source organism: Solanum etuberosum (assembly GCA_029582245.1). Lineage (NCBI taxonomy): Eukaryota > Viridiplantae > Streptophyta > Magnoliopsida > Solanales > Solanaceae > Solanum > Solanum etuberosum. Next base: position 27,050 of record JAJONR010002271.1, on the reverse strand, counting down.
AAGGGTAGGTACGCCACAATATATGGGTTCACTATGGTGTTTTAGTCCCAATTTTGTGCACAGAATCACATTGCGCAACTGTGTCAAGTAGAACCTATGAATACCCACCCGTTGCTATATTTTATCAAATAACGCCTTAGAAGGCCTACGACAGTACTGATCATTGATACTCTAAAAGTAGTTCTCTTTATTTTGTGCCATCTCATGATCTAAACGAGTTATTCATACACCCTAGTACATGTTCGTCGACGCTGAGGGCACCTGAAGAGCGGGGGATTTCGTTACATTTCTGATTGGTTGTCTTGTGTTTCTAATAAGTTGTTTAATAGTTGGCATGTTGAATGATATACATAATATGATGGGTCGGTTTACAGTGATCCTAATTGAATGATGGTGAATTACTTCTATTTAATAAATTCAACGTTAAAATCTCAAATCATAGATTTTCAAGAAATCCATGTTATTTTCCTTGAATTGCTACAAAATCAACAACTCCATAAATTTGGGCTAAAGGTCATTCAACTAATCAAGTAATGTCTTTGTATGGTACCTAACTTTCCAAATATGATATCAACAATCTAATTGTTGCTTCTCACTTTAGCTTATAAGTAAGGTACCTGTGTCCTTACCTCCTTAAATATAACTACCCTACAGTGGTTCATTCTTGTTTAATACAAATGACATGTATACCATTATGAATTCTAAGAAATCCAAGTAAATATACGTATTATAACCCAAAATGTTAAGAAACTCAACCAGAAGGGGGTGACATGAATACCTTGAAGCTTAAAGAATTAATCAAGTAGGTGACAAGTATGAAGGTTTTACTTTCATGATTCAAGTGAACTAACTAGATCTTTATATGAGAAACATGTGACATAGCTAGGTGGTGTCCTAAAGGCCAAAGGAGTTTTAGCTTTAGATACCTTGAATGATTTTGTTGCTAATGATGATATCACGAATTACCAAAAATCAACATACGAGGGTGTAGTCTTTCACATTACAACCCACTAGGCTCCACCACTCAATTATGATCAATCAATCCAACATAGTTAGCTAAAAAATAATATACACATATTAATCAATAACCCGTAGGTTCATCAATAATTCATTCCAATATTTTTTACTTATACCCAAACTAATCTACTTTTTAATAATCATTTGCAGTGAATTTCTAACACCCCGTATCCTAAACAGACCAGATTACAGATTTGAGAAGCTACAGCTGCCACCTACGGGCACCACCTATGGACCATAGGGTGACCCACGGTCCGTCCTGCTGGTCCGTGGTTCAACACCTGGAGCCCCTCCCAGAAAAGCCCAGAAAAATTATTCTAAGTCCAGACCTACGTCAGGACCTATGGACCGTAGGTTAGACGACGGTCTGTGGTCCAGGGCCGTAGGTTGGACCCCTGATTTCTAGTCCAGAACTGTAGAAAATTCATCCAAGGCATGACCCATGGCCACGACCTACGGACCATAGGTCAGAACACGGTCCGTGGATCGTGGCCTTCAGGCCCAAGCCCCAGACGTCAGTCGACGGATGACCAGCACGGACCGTCGGTCCAGCCACGATCCATCGGGCTGGTCCATGGGTTGGTCCGACAACAGTTAAGTCAGGGGTCTTTTGGTTTTTCCTTATGCGTTGGACCCATAAACTACGTCATTTGACCCCTAAACTACGTAGTTTTGGTTAATTTAAGCCTAGTAACTTAATTATAACTTACCCTAGTCAATTCATTCTCCAAAATTTAGCAAACTCAGAGCAAAAGAGGAGAAAGAGTCAACCAGCCATAGTCTAAGAACGGAGTGAGTTTTCTTCAGTTCCAGCCCCGAAATGGAAAGATTTCTCCGTGGAATTCATCACTAGGTATGTGGGAGTTCACCAGTGGATTTCTTTCGCTAAGTAGGTCCCTAGAATTCAGTCAGAATCTTGGTTCCCTTGATATTATCTAGACCTAGTGTTTCTTGCATGTTAGAAATTATTGGGTTTTAGCTGTTAGAATGATCAAAATCAGATTATCATGTTGTTGCTCAGTTTCTTGCATGAAATTCAGAACCCTAGCTATGTAGTTCATTTAGTTCATGAATTACACCTGCTAGGCCAGCTATTTAAGTTATATACATGCTTCAGTTTACGAATGTTATATTATCAGATAAAATTGTTGTATTCTCAGATTATGCATGTCTGAACATCGAGCTATCCATGTTTTATAGCATTCAGTCATAATGTGTTAATTTCATAATAAATTGGGAGTATCTTAATACCGAGTGGACTAGGGTTCCAGCATACCCTCAGAGTCCCAGAACTACGTGCCCCGTAGATTGGAAGTCCACTCTGTGGGTATCATTTTAGTGATCATGCCAGTCATGCCTCTATACCTCTGGTAGGGTATATTGGGTCCTCTCAATACGGCGTATACATCGGACTCCACATTTTGCTCATGTGGTTTTATGTCGGTTATTAGTAGCTCCCACAGTACAGTCAGATTCTAGTGCATTGACCATGTTATCATTTCCAGTTCAGTATTGAGACTCAGCATATCATGTACTTGGTCATTGCATTCAGTTAGCTCAGTATTTCAGTATATCTCAGTATTTACATTCAGTACAGATTATATCATTACTCTTATTGCTTTGTTCAGTTTATGATTATTGTTCAGCTTTACTCTATCCTGCATGCTCAGTACCTTTCAAGTACTGATGTATACTCTGCGCTACATCTTCTCATGATGTAGGTTCCGGTTCTCAGCTTCTACATCACGCATAGATCGGTTCCCGATCTTCAGCTCAGTAGTATTAGTAGTGATTCCTCATTCTCCGAGGACGATAGACATGGTTCCTTTGCTTTTATTCTTAGTTTCAGTTTTTGCTAGATTTAGCTGGGGCATCTCCCAGCATTTCTAGTCAGGTAGAGGCTTTATTTCAGACATAGTTAGAATCAGGTTTAGTTTTTAAGTTTGACTTTTTAGTTGTTGTTAAACTCTACGCATTTATATATTGAGATGTTGTATGGGTATTTCCCATAATTTCAGATTTATCTTATGCATAGCTTCCGCACAGTGTTTGTTGATTTAGTTCTCTTTAAGTATGCTTACATTATGCCAGCAGGGTTATCTTGGGGTGACTCGTGATCCTAGGTCTCGTGTCTGCCTCATGGGGGTAGCTCGGGATGTGACAAACTTGGTATCAGAGCACTAGGTTTAAGTATCCTAGGATGTCTGAAAATCCACACTAAGTATAGTCATTTTCATGGGTGTGAAGTACACCACATCTAATGACAGGGATGCTACCAAGTGTTTTAGGAAAACTTCACTCTCTTTGTTACTCTTATCGTGCGTGAGGTATGATCCAACTTCTTGTTTCTACCTCGTCGTTATTCGCTAAAGATCATGCCTCCTCATAGAGCTTACGCATGGAATGCTAAAGCACGCAATGATAACGCAGTTCCTCCGGTCCCAGATCAGGAAATTTCAAAAACAGAGTTTCAGTACGCCATTCAGCTTTTAGCTCAGAGTATGACCAACCAGAACAATCAGCAGGTTCTAGTTCCTAATAATAGGAATGGTTGATCAGTGGCAGCTAGGGTTTGAGATTTTGTTATGATGAATCCGCCTAAGTTTTTTTGGGTCACAAGTTGGTGAGGACCCACAGAACATCATTGATGAGGTTAAGAAAATCTTTGGAGTGATACAAGTGACTGGTAATGGTAGGATTTAGTTGGCATCCTACTAGCTTAAGGATGTGGCTCACATATGGTACACTCTGTGCAAAGACAACAGGGGCTACTTTGTCTTTTATAACTCCTTATATAGCAGTAAACTTCGATGTCAGTCCAGAAACTCTCTTAGAACCCTTCTCAGTCTCTACTCTAGTCGGTGACCCAGTTATAGCTAGACGGGTTTACAGAAATTGCCCTATCACAGTCTCCCAGAAAGTAACCTCAACAGATCTTGTAGAGTTAGAAATGGTAGACTTTGATATCATTCTAGGCATGGATTGGTCACATTCCTTTATGCCTCAGTCGATTGTAGAACTAGGATCGTTCGTTTTCAGTTTCCAGACGAGCCAATCCTAGAATAGAAGGGTAGTAGCTCAGTGCCTATGGGTCGATTCATTTCTTACCTTAAGGCCAGAAAGATGATCTCTAAGGGTTATCTCTATCATCTAGTTCAGGTTAAGGATTCTAGTTCACAAACCACAACTCTTGGGTCAGTTCCAGTAGTTAATGAGTTTTCAGAATTATTTCCAGAAGATCTTCCCGAAGTTCCTCCTAAAAGGGAAATGGACTTCGGAATTGATCTCCTTCCAGATACCCAGCTTATTTATATTCCTCCTTACAAAATGGCTCCAGCTGAGCTTAAGGAATTGAAAGAGCAGTTGAAAGACCTTCTAGATAAGGGATTCATCAGACCTACTATTTCACCATAGGGTGCACCAGTGTTGTTTGTGAAAAAAAAGATGGTTCTCTTAGGATGTGCATTGAATATCGACAGTTGAACAAAGTCACAATCAAGAATAATTATCCCATCCCCAGGATTGATGACTTGTTTGACCAACTTCAGGGTGCTAGTAATTTTTTGAAGATAGACCTCAGATTCGGTTATCATCAGCTCAGAGTCAGATATAGTGACAGTCTGAAAACAGCCTTCAAATTTCGGTATGGTCATTATGAATTTGTAGTTATGTCATTTGGACTAACCAATGATCCTGCAGCTTTCATGGATTTGATGAACAGAGTGTTCAAGCAGTATTTGGACTTGTTCGTTATCGTCTTTATTGATGATATCCTCATTTACTCTAGGAATGAGGAAGAACATGCGACTCATTTGAGAGTTATTTTGCAAACTCTCAAAGTTCGACCGTTGTTTGCTAAGTTTAGCAAATGTGAGTTTTGGTTACAATCAGTTGCTTTCCTCGGGCATATAGTATCTAGCGAAAGGATCCGAGTGGATCTCAAAAAATAGATTCGGTGAAACAATGAGACATACCTACCTCTCCTACAGATATCAGAATTTTCTTGGGTCTAGCAGGTTATTACAGAATGTTCATGGAAGGATTTTTATCCATAGCCTCTCCATTGACTAAGTTGACTCAGAAAAAGGTTAAGTTTCAGTGGTCAGATGATTGTGAGAAAAGCTTCGCAGAACTGAAAAACTAGGTTGACTACAGCTCCGGTTTTGACTCTACCAGAGGGTTCAGATGGTTATGTTATCTAATGTGATGCATCCAGATTCGGCCTAGATTGTGTGTTGATGCAGCGAGGAAAGGTTATAGCTTATGCTTCTAGACAACTTAAGGTGCATGAGAAGAATTATCCCACTCATTACCTCAAGCTTGCAGCATTGGTGTTTGCACTTAAGATTTGGAGACATTACTTGTATGATTTTCACGTAGATGTGTTCACAGACCATAAAAGCCTTTAGTATGTGTTCACCCAGAAAGAGTTGAATCTTCGCCAGAGGAGATGGCTTGAGTTCCTCAAGGATTATGACATGAATGTGCTTTACCATCCTTGTAAGGACAATGTAGTAGCAGATGCCCTTAGCAGACTATTTATGGGTAGTGTAGCACATGTTGAGGAAGAAAGAAAAGAACTAGCAAAGGTTGTTCACAGGCTTACTCACTTGGGAGTTCGCCTTATGAGCATATCAAATGATGGTGTAACAGTTCAGAATAGGTCAGATTCTTCATTGGTAGCGGAGGTTAAGGAAAATCAAGACAGTGATCCGATATTGCTTCAACTAAAGGGTGCAGTCCACCAGCAGAGAGTTGAGGTATTCTCCCAAGGGGGAGATGGTGTGCTTCTCTTTCAAGGTCGATTATGTGTTCCTAAGGTGGGTGAGTTGAGACAGCAGATACTTGCAAAAGACCATAAATCCAGGTATTCTTTTCATCCAAGCGCCACTAAGACGTACCATGATCTGCCGGAAGTCTTTTAGTGGAATGGCATGAAGAGGGATATAGCAGGTTTTGTGGCTAAGTGCCCCAATTGACAGCAAGTGAAGGTAGAACATCAGAAACCAGGGTGTATGACTCAAGAGATCAACATTCCTACTTGGAAGTGGAAAGTGATCAATATGGACTTTATTACAGGTTTACCTCGTACTCGCAGACAGCATGACTCTATTTGGGTGATAGTAGAAAGAGTTACTAAGTCTGAATGCTTTTTGGTTATTAAGACTACAGACTCGGCGGAGGACGATTTCAAGATTTACATTAATGAGATAGTCAGGTTGCATGGGGTTCCTTTGTCTATCATCTCAGATAGAGGTCCTCAGTTTACCTCTCATTTCTTGAAGTCATCTCAGAACGGTCTTGGTACTCAGATCAATCTTAGCACAGCGTTTCATCCGCAGACGGATGGTCAGGCAGAGAGTACCATTCAGACCTTAGAGGACATGTGGAGAGCTTATGTGATCAACTTCAAGGGTAGTTTGGATAATCAACTTCCTCTTATAGAGTTCGCCTACAATAATAGCTACCATTCCAACATTCAAATGGCTCCTTATGAGGCATTATATGGGAGTAGATGTAGATCTCCAGTTGGTTGGTTTGAAGTAGGTGAAGCAGCCTTGATAGGACCAGATTCGGTTCACGATGCTATGGAAAAAGTGCAGCTCATTAGAGATAGACTTAAGACAGCCCAGAGTCGTCAGAAGTCTTATGCAGATGTAAGGAGAAGGGACTTAGAGTTCCATGTTAATGATTGGGTCTTCCTGAAAGTGTCACCTATGAAGGGGTGATGAGGTTTGGCAAGTAAGGAAAGCTCAGTCCTAGATATGTAGGCCCATCCAAGGTCTTGAAAAGGGTTGGTAAAGTGGATTACGAGTTAGAGTTGCCAGCAGAACTAGCAGCAGTGTATCCGATTTTTCACGTTTCGTTGTTGAAGAAATGTGTTGGTGAACCACCATCCATAGTACCTTTAGAGAGTGTGGCTGTGAAAGATAGTCTCACTTATGAGGATGTGCCAGTTGAGACTCTTGATCATCAGGTTAAAAGGTTGAAAAACAAAGAAGTCGCTTCAGTTAAAGTTTTGTGGAGGAGTCAGTCCGTAGAGGGCACTACTTGGGAAGCAGAAGCAGCCATGAAGGCCAAGTATCCTCATCTCTTTCCTTCTGATTCCATTCCAGCTTGAGGTAGTAGTTCCTCTTCAGTTTTTTAGTCATTCATGCGCAAATTCAGTCTTAGTATCATGTTCCTTCAGTTTGTGCTTGCATTTTCAGCGAATTTGCATGTCCTTGGAATTCAGTTCAGACAGAAATTAGTTTTCAGAAATTAGTGGTAGGGTTTGCAGCTCTTTCCCTTCATATTCAGCTAGTTTAGTCTTCATTCGAGGACAAATGTTCTCAAGGGGAAGATAATGTAATACCCCATATCGTAGACAGACCATATTGCAGATTTGAGAAGCTACAGGTGCCACCTACGGGCACCACCTACGGACCGTAGGGTGATCCACGGTCCATCCTGATGGTCTGTGGTTCACAACCTGGAGCACCTCCGAGAAAAGCCCAAAAAAATTATTCTAAATCTAGACCTACGTTAGGACCTATGGACCGTAGATCAGACCATGGTCCGTGGTTAAGGGCCTTAGGTCGGACCCCAGATTTCTAGCTCAGAACTCCAGAAAATTCATCCAAGGCATGACCCACGGCCAGGACCTACGGACCGTAGGTTAAACCACGGTCCGTGGTCTAGGTCCATGGATCATGACCTTCAAGTCCAAGCCCCAGACGCTAGTCGACGGACGACCAACATGGACCGTCGGTCCAGCCACGGTCCATCGGTCTGGTCCGTCGGTTGGTCCGACAACAGTTAAGTCAGGGTCTTTTCCTTATGCGTTGGACCCCTAAACTACGTCGTTTGACCCCTAAACTATGTGGTTTTTGTTATTTTAAGCCTAGTAACTTAATTAGAACTTACCCTAGTCAATTAATTCTCCAACATTTAGCAAACTCAGAGCAAAAGAGGAGAAAGAGTCGACCAGCCCTAGTCCAAGAACGCAGCGAGTTTTCTTCAGTTCCAGCCTCGAAATCGAAAGATTTCTCAGTGGAATTCATCACCAGGTATGTGGGATTTCACTAGTGGGTTTCTTTCGACCATTAGGTCCCTAGAATTCAGTCACAATCTTTGTTCCTTGATATTACCTAGACCTAGGGTTTTTTGCATGTTAGAAATTGTTGGGTTTTAGCTGTTAGAATGATCCAAATCAGATTATCATGTTGTTGCTCAGTTTCTTTCATGAAATTCAGGACCCTAGCTATGTAGTTCCTTTAGTTCATGAATTACACCTACTAGGCCAGCTATTGAAGTTATATACATGCTTCAGTTTACGAATGTTATATTATCAGATATAATTGTTGTATTCTCAGATTATGCATGTCTGAACATCGAGCTATCCATGTTTTACAGCATTCAGTCATAATGTGTTAATTTCATAATAAATTGGGAGTAGCTTAATACCGAGTGGACTAGGGTTCCAGCATACCCTCAGAGTCCCAGAACTACGTGCCCCGTAGATTGTAAGTCCCCTCTGTGGGCATCATTTTAGTGATCACGCTAGTCATGCCTCTATACCTCTGGCAGGGTATATTGGGTCCTCTCGATGGGGCGTATACATCGGACTCTACATTAGGCTCATTGGTTTAATATCAGTTATTAGTAGCTCCCACAGTACAGCCAGATTCTAGAGCATTGACCAGGTTATCAGTTACAGTTCAGTATTCAAACTCAGCATATCATGTACTTGGTCATTGCATTCAGTTAGCTCAGTATTTCAGTATATCTCAGTATTTACATTCAGTTCAGATTATATCATTGCTCTTATTGCTTTGTGCAGTTATGATTATTGTTCAACTTTACTCTATCATGCATGCTCAGTACCTTTCAAGTACTGACGCATACTCTGCGCTACATCTTCTCTTGATATAGGTTCAGGTTCTCAGCTTCCAGATCACGCATAGATCGGTTCCCTATCTTCAGCTCAGCAGTATTAGTGGTGAGTCGTCATTCTCTGAGGACGGCAGACATGGATCCTTTGCTTTTAGTCTTAGTTTCAGTTTTTGCTAGATTTAGCTGGGGCATGTCCCAGTATTTCTAGTCAGTTAGAGGCTTTATTTCAGACATAGTTAGAATCAGCTTTAGTATTTAAGTTTGACTTTTTTGTTGTTGTTAAACTCTCCGCATTTATATATTCAAATGTAGTATGGGTATTCCCCATCATTTCAGATTTATCTGATGATTAGCTTCCACACAGTGTTTATTGATTCAGTTCTCTTTAAGTATGCTTATGTTATGCCAGCAGGGTTAGCTTGGGGTCACTCGTGATCCTAGGTCCCGTGTCCGCGTCCTGGGGGTAGCTTGGGGCCTGACAAAATTACTTATCTAATTTTCCAAATTATAAGGTTCAATCTTACTTTTGCACATAAGTAGAACCACCAAAAAATTTCACTTTTATCAAATATTGACTATTTGTTTTCTTCCCTTTCCAAAAGCCCTAACTCATCACAAAACCCATTCTAAAAGCTAGTGCTACAATTCCTATTAAATGGTGATATTCACTTTATACCACATCCCGAATAAGTAATCCATAATTATATTCAAGTGTGGGTTAGACAGTTTACCTATTTGAAATCAACCCAACTTGAGTTCTTGATAAATTTCTGAAATTCTTGAACAAAGATTGCCTCTTGTATAAGACTTAGGTTCCTATATGTTTTCTTGTTTATGAGAATTATTATTTGTCGGTGAAATTACCACCATGCTGCAAATGCTGAAGAGCGGAAGCAGAAAGCACTTTGTTCTTCTGGAAATTCCAAGTAAAATGCTTAACCTAAGCATTCTATAGAAAGAATTGAAGGGTGACCCCACTAACCTACATGTCAATTAATGACTAATGTGAAAGAAAGGGTCACTTTACCCTTTTTTTCTTTCATTTACTTAGTTGGCAATATATATATATATGTTGCAATTTTCCTTAAAATTTGATCATCCAATTTAAAGCATATAATTATTATGCCAATACATCAAATGTTACATTTAACTTGGTAGCGAGCAACACTTCATTGCCCTTTTCAAGTATTATTTGCAACTCTTCAAATGAAATTGTTAAATACAAATAATTATGGCACACTCAAAAATCCTTAATTTGGTATATAGTCCTCCACGTGACCTTTTATAGCTTAATCAATATATATTCACTTAGTAGTAAACATAATTCAAGCTCCGAGATGCTACACCAGGCCTCTGCGAACACGTCACAGGCCTTACAAACATTAAGACCAAGGCAACTGGTCCCCGCAAACGCGGCTAGGAGCCTGCGAATGCCAAAAGGAAATGTGAATACATAACCTGATGAACATCAACTAGTTTTTCTTAACTTAAAAATCTCTGATAGGGTGCTCGGGATTCATTCGGAACCCCGTGCATGCAAGCGACATATGATACCCTATCAAATTTCATATTTTGGACATAATGGAGATGTCAAAACTTCCAACCTGAGGTCGTCTCCATAAAAAGTAGGTCCCACACTCAAAATCTATTTTAAGAAAAATTCCAAAAGGGTGCTTGGACTTAACCAGGAAACCTAAGGATTCGCATGAAAGGTCCTTCTAGACCAAACTCGGCGTTCCTGAGCTAACAAAACTGTTAGAATTACATTCTTAGGCCGTCTTATTGAACTTTCAACCAAATTCAACTGTTAAAGTTTCAAGAGCTCTAAAACATGGAAACTTGAACAAAATTTGTAGGATAACTAGGTGACCACAATTTTAGTCCTAATAAGTCATAAATGACTTGGGGTCGCTATAGGAATGCTATAAACACTGAAAATAATACAGAAATGATAAAATGATCTAAAGGATCATTACAACATCCATGGGCGTTAGAAATACTCTGACTCGCTTCGTATGGCTTAGCTCCCTAAGACGTATATAACATACATGGGCCTAATAGTTTGATGCTTAGTTATGTTTCAATTTAGCCCTTATGACCTTTCACCTATAATTTACCCTTGTGATAGACTTGGGCGTGTTCATGGGTGTTTTCAAGCTTTATTTTGTTGTTTGGGGTCGAGTCATGGATATTGAGTTCCAATGGGTCCCTGGCATCTTTAGAGATGGTACCGCTCTATGGTATGGACCGGTTGGGAGATAGTGGAGTATTCGGAGGTCGTTTTCCATTATTGAAGGTTCATGTGCATTCTTATCATCCCAGGTTTGAGGCCCTGGTATACCTTCTATTAGCTAGGATCGATGCCCTAGTGTACATTCTTAGTCATAGTTCTAGGCCATGCCTCATCTTTATTAGCCTTGGTTCGAGTCAGTGAAAACCTCTATTAGTAGGGTTCAAGTCCTTACTTGGTGATTATATTTAGTTCTTAGGTTGCATATATCGCGGTTCGAGTCTGTGGATGGCCTTGGTGGTTCTAGAAGTATTCATAAACCATGTTAGTACTTCCTTAGATTTTTTGTGCATTCATAGGGCTTATGCGGTTCAGTTGGGTTATTTACATTCAATTGTGCATGAGTGTACCATCATGGCTTATGGGGTCCAATTAGGTTTTAGTTAACTACTAGGTAAATTACCCGTGCTTCGCATGGGATTGAACTATTTTATTAAGCTTACATATGATCATTCGGTAATATTCGTATTTTCGATACATACACTACATTGTCAAGAACATTTTATCTTAAGGCAAAGCGTTCCTCTAAAATCTTAAAGTGCTATATTTTTTTTTATTTTCGTTTTTGTTATACAAAAATTATGAGTCGTACATAGATTTTAAGTATAAAAAAGAAGTCAAAGAAAATCTCCATGGAAAAAATGTGGCGGAAGTAACAAAATTTTCTAAATTCAAAAAAGCTATAAAGAACAACCTCAGACATTAAAGAAGAGACCAACAAGCCTCAAACAACAAAACTCCCAAGTAAAGTGAAACATCACGTCCATATAAGAACATACTCAACTAAATTCAAATGGAGGACCTTCGGCTCCTTTCTAATGAACCTCCATCAATCTCTTTTTTATTATAGTATGTCGTATCATGTGTATGTTAAAAATGACCCTAAAATTGTTAGTATCATAAATGTTTTTCCTCATTGTCTTAGAATAGTCATTACTATTGCTTAGGTTTCATATCACCGTCCCCAACTTATTTGGAATTGAACCATAGTTATTGGTATGGTTATATTATGCAGTTACACAGAATTAATGCAATTATCAACTAAGCAGTAGGTGCCATCTAAATGGAATTGTTCACAACTGGATATTCTAAACCAAAATTTTGACACATGACATATTAAAATCTCACATCATCATTTTATGAGCACTTGAACTCACCAATATCAAATAATAATAATAATAATAAAGAGAAAGGCATGTTGATTAACATATTTTTCAAATAGATAGTCGGTCGGGCAGTATCCAAGTTTACAGTTCACAAATTTAATTGAAAAAGTTCAAAAAAAAGTCACCAAAATAGTAAAAAGAAATTGCAATAGATACATGAATCACTATGACTTACAGTAAAAGATTAAGCTTCATGAAATAGGAGGAAGAAAACTTTGAGGAATAAAACACACTTCATAAGAAGCTTAATTAATTTATTTGAATTCGACTCCCCTATAGCGGAAAAAACCTACAAATAATAGTGGCAGAAATAAAAGTTTTGTTTACTAAAGAACCAAATGTAATGAATTCAACCATTTCAACAATGTAATGAGTTGTGGACTGATAGGTGCAAGAGTACTAATGTCGCATTGTAATTTAAATAAATTTTCTTTGCTTATATGAAGAAATCTATAAAAAGGGACAAAAGAAAAGATCAATTTTTAATCATCCTTAGCTTGCTGAAATTTTTAACAAAGTTTAAAAAAAGGTCACAAAAATAGCTAAAAGAAATTGCTATTGTTACATAAATCAAACTTCATAAGAAACTTCATTAATATAATTGAATTTGACTACCCTATAGCCGAAAAAAACCTACAAATAATAGTGGCAGGAAATTCCTCTATTTATAGACAACAACGAGTACTGTGAACAAATGCTTATTGGGCCTTATCAAAAAGATCATAACTCTTTGAAAAAGTCACAACTCTTTGGAAAAGTTACAACCCTTTGGAAAGGTCACAACTCTTTGGAAAAGTTACAACCCTTCAGAAATGTCACAACCTTTCATGGAAGTCGCAATTTTTCATAAAAGTTACAACTTTTCATAAAAGTCACAACTTTTCATAAAAGTCACAACTTTTCATAAAAGTCACAACTTTTCATAAAAGTCACAACTTTTCATGAAAGGGGAAGGTTAATTTTTGAAATAAATAAATTAAAAGGAAATTATGGTTGTGGTGTCTCCACGTAGGCAGGCCTATGGTTCTCTTTTTTATATATACTAGGTAAATTGCCCGCGTGGTAAACTACGTCAATAATTTACTTCTGAACATTTGATAATATAAGTGTTTTCGAGTGGGTAAATCCTTGCAATAAATTGTCAAGAATATTTTATCCAAAGATGAAATGAAATATTTTTTTAATCTTTAAACCAAAAAGATTTGATTCTAATTGTTTATGCATTTTGTTATTAATTCTTCATTTTACTCTAGTTCTTCATCACCAAATTCTTTAGAAACTATATGTAATTATTTCATTGTCTATATTTATATTTTCAAAAAGTAGTACAAATATTTTATTCATCAATTGCGAGAGTTTTTCTCCTATTCAAGGCCTCTACATACAGAATCTAAATGTTATACATCTTATGTAATTAGTTGTGAACTTGATAAGTTAATTAAAATATAAAAACACATCTCTTGGAGTTCAATAAAATAACATATGTCGCTCAAATAATTTGGATTAAATAATGTCTTGGCAAGTCCCTTATTCAAAATCATTCGCAATCGATGGCACTACTTTGATAACCAAAAGACATATTTTGTTGTTTATGGTTCGATCAATATGGTTAAAACTTTAATTTTTTTTGCGATTTTTAATCTAATGTTTATAATGAGATAATTATTTCTTTAAGATTTGATTAATATGGATTCATCCTATTTTGAGGGGTAATTCATTGACTCCGATCCGAAATTTGAACCCCAAACTTTTGATTAAGGTTGAGTACAATAATTAACATCCCACTACATTCCTTTTTTTTATGTCACTAATCGATTGAATACCTCGAGAAGATAGAAAGTTGAATAACTAAAACTCCAAGGTAGTGTGGAACCACCACAACTTTTGAACACTCAGAAGTCCCTTCTTGGACATCCCATGGATCTTTTAGCCACTGAAAACTCTATAAAGATCAAAGTCATTCATTTCACAAGTTTAAGAATTCTAATCTACATGACACGAATAGTCTAATGATTACATCAAACTCTTAATTAACATATCTTTACTTCAACATAATGTTCAAAATCATAAGCATAAACAATAAAGTTTAAAACATGTACTCAAAATAACAATTAATAACATAACCATAAATTAATGACTGTAAAAAACATGTCAGGATCTGTAACAATAGAATGAAACAGAAAGGAAAAATGAAGCCCACTGAATTCACATTTTTCCCTTAAGGAAAATATTCCCCTCTAGTACCCGAGTTTTAAAGGAATAGATCCTATCAGGATAGGACGATTTTATTCACTAGTGTATTGATACAAAAATAATGGTGTCAGTGAGCCACTCAACAGGAGCAAAGTACAGAAATATTTAATTATGCAGAAGAAGAAGAAGAAGTTCAAAATTTTTGTTATTTTAAAATGAGAGGAAATCTCTCTATTTATAGACAACAAAGAGTAGTGTGAACAAATGCTTATTGTGCCTTATTGGAAATTTCACAAATCTTTGGAAAAGTCACAACCTTTCATAAAAATCTCAACTTTTCATAAAACTTGCAACTCTTCATAAAAGTTGCAACTCTTCATAAAAGCTGCAACTCTTCGTAAAAGCCGCAACTCTTCGTAAAATTCATAACTTTTCGTAAAAGTCACAACTTTATATGAAAGGGAAGGCTAATTTTGGAAATAAATAAATTAAAAGGGAATCATGGTTTGTGGTGGCGCCACGTAGGCGGGCCTAGGGTTCTCTTATATATATAATGACTAATTTTACTATTCGACCTTTCCTTGACTCATGTGTTTCATACTTAATTTTACCGTTACCATTTCGTATTGTGACCTCTATTTGTGTTTATTTCTACTTTTTACTGTTATGTTTACTTCCTAAACTCAATCAATCTATGATGCCTATTGGGTACATGTTGAGCTATTCAATTACGAAAAATATTGTTCATACTACACTCTGCATCTATTTTTGTGATGCAGGTCTGAACACTAGTCGCCAACATTGATATCGAACATGCAGCGGGGATACTCTGAGGCGAGGGTGAGCTTATGGCATCCTGGATCAGCCTTTCTCCTTCTATTTTAGGTTTGACTAGTCTTTTGATTTTGATACAAGTCTGTATATATTGGTCCACTTTTGGGACACGTACTCTTTTTTAGCATCTCTGTACATGTGACTACCATGTTTTTGGATTATATCTAGTATTTTGAAAGTATATATTTGTTTTTGTTCTTATCTTCCCCTGTGTTCTTTAAATCTTTCCCTTTATCGCTTGCTATTTGTTGTTTATGCCTTGTATACCTATTACTTGTCATTATAGGTAACGAGTTGGCTTTTCTACTGTTGGATTATAGTAGGTGTCTTCATGACTCAAGTTTTTAGGTCGTGATAGCTCGGTGCTAAGTAAACTACAAACGGAAACATATTGATAAACTGAACAATAATCTAATAAAGCTGAACAACACTCATAACTAATTAATGCTGAGTAATATTAGTCATAACTGAATAGCTCATGAATATTGATAATATCTGAGAGACACTTTATATGAAAGCATCTCAAATTTTGAAGTTGATCATTAGAGACATGCATATGAAATAACTATTTTGAGACATGCAAATAGCTACGTTCTAAGGGTTCATGAAAGTGTTGTTTAAAAATGCTAAATGTTAGTTTGAAAACACATAATTAAACTATTTTTCAAGAAAACCGAAAGAAAGAAAGAAAAATATTGTTTTTCCTTAAACCTTAGCAACTATATAGATCGTAAATAAAGCTAGGTTTTCCTTGGAATTCAATGGGTGAGAGGTAACTCATTGATTAAATCCCACATACATGGGATGGAAGCCCTAACTTGAATTCTTGGACTGAAGCTTGAAGCCATGAGACTCGAGTTTTTGGTTGAGAGGAACCTTGAAAGTGAATAATATGGTTTTCTAAGAGTTATGCATGAGGGGGGTGGGGGGAGGGGAGGGGTTAGTGACTAGTTTCCCTAAATACCACTTAGAATAGGCTAAGGTCAAGTCATGATGAAATCTACTACACCCCACCACTAGGTAAGCCTAACCCTTAGTCTGGAGCCATAAGCAGCGGACTATCAAGTGGTAGTCACAACAAGAAGTAAAAATCATATGACAATGAGAAGAAAGGGTAATCAATAGAACTGCAATACAAGGAATCATCCCAAGATCTGGCATCAATCAGTAATCCAGCATCGAACTCAAAATAAGAGTACAAGGATTTTACATATACAAGATAATTACAGGTTGTGTCTGAATATAATATAAATACTAATCCTAGCAAATAATAGACAGAAACTAGCAACTCCAAACTCCAAGAGCTCACCCTAGTCTTCGAAACTCCAAGCTTCCCTGCTCGACTCGAATTCAACGGTGATAACTCAAACTATGATCTGCAGGGAGCAGAAGTGTAGTATGAGTGCCTAAAATGGTACTCAATAGGTATCGATCGACTGACCTAAAAAGATAACAGAAGCATAAACAACAAGTAATAAGGAAAGCATAACACGAGTAACTAAACAGGCAATACTAAGGTAGATAAGCAATAAGGAATAGAAACACTGTACAAATGGTAAGAATCTGAGTAAAGAATGTACCTGGAACACAAGCCAACAACCTATTCACAAGAAACTAAAGTACAACCAACTACCTAGGATTGGGAGAACTCACAACCACAATTATAGTACCAATGCTTATTAACTATTAGATAATTAATAAAAGAGAACAAAATATAGTCAAATAATTACCTAACCGGACCCCATAAGCCCGGAAGGTACAAATATAATACATAACCCAACCGGCCCTATAAACCAAAGGGTACAATTAACAAACAAGTATATAGTTGATAGGTGATGCATATGAATGCATGGTAAGTAGCAGGACCATCAGTAACAATCCAAACCTCTAACCATAGGTAACAACCTGGAACCATAAGCATCAGCCTCAAACCGGAAGTAACGGCCTCGAACCGTAAGCATCAACCTCAAATTAGAAACAACAACCTTGAACCGTGAGCATCAGCCTCAAATCGAAAGTAACAACCTTGAATTGTGAGTAACAAATAATGGGGCTGCCCAATTACTTAGTAAACTCCCAGGGGCATTATCCCCCCAGTTAGAAAGAGTAAACTTGGGGGAACTAGCAAGACAAAAAGAAGGGAAGAAAACGCGTCGATGCGAGGGCTAGTGAAGTAAAAACTAACATCACATAAGCCTCTAATATCTCCAGTAGAAAGAGGAGCACGTAGGTAATCTCAAAAATTAGTAACTTAAGTGATCTAGGTGGTACAACTCTCATTAAACCAAGTTTAGAATAAAAGCCGAGTAAAAACGTATTTCATCATGAATGGTAAAAATGCAAATGCATGAGCCGGGATCGTACCACAAAACTCGTGAGAATGAACAAACAATTTATTGCATGCCATCACCACCAATCAAACAAAGAAGTCCAAGTCAAATTAATATAAGGTCAAACAAACCACGCAACCAAAGCGGAGAGTACTAACCTGGGATTAGACTAGTCCTTGCATACAGCCTCGAGCCCCAAAATATAATCAAGTTCAATAAGGATACAATAGACCTACCGATAAACAACAAGCGAAAGGATCAAAGAAAAGCTTCCAAATCAATAAAGCGGGAACCAACTCAAGAGACAATTCCCTATTCCAATCATACCGCTTTAGTCCATGACAGAGCATAATTAGGACCAACACTCGGCTACAACAAGCCACAAAGGTCACAAGCACCAAGAGAGGGAAAATGGCCTCATACAAGCCTACAGGGAGCAAATCATAACTACGAGGGAAATAAAACACAACTTATAGCATTAAGGTTCAGCCTATTCTAAGGCCACAGTGTGTCAATCCTAACAAGGATAAGCAAGATCATCTACTCAACAAGTGAGGCTACAAGCCTAAATTAAGGATCACAACACCCACAGTAAGCCCAAGGCTCTTACAGAGTCAAGAAAAGATGGAATGAACAAAAGGAACTAATACACAACAAAAACAATCTAATTCACATGAAATCTATACTACACATTATTTAAGAAGCTTAATCAAGAAAGTAGACCGAAACCTACCTAAAAGACGACCACGAGCCCTCTGAATCCACCACGCAATAGCTATCCACTTCTGAAACACCACCACACTATCATACTATCGATGACAATGTCATTACGAATGTTTGGACACTCAAATTGAAATAATTGGAGACAGACCAAAAAATTATTCAGAATGGGAATGTGGGACCCACATTGGAAATCCTAAAATTGACTCTGTCAAAAGGTCCTACTAGACTAACTGAGCTTGTGCCCCATAATGGGGCTCAATCCCATCTCTGGAATAGTCCAAACACACAAATGCACCGAACGGGAAGTCTCTGACACTTCCCGAACATTCTAACTTGTACCCACGAAAAAACACTAAAATTAGCTTAATCAGAGCTCTATAGCTCAAGCAATCACATTTTTAAAATAAGGGGTGAAGTTGAAATTTCACTATTTAAATAGCAGAGATTCTAGTCACTAAAAGAGTATTTCTAGTTTCTAAAATATCTGAAATCTAGTCGTTAAAGGCCTGCACCATCAACATTAGATTTAACTATATTTCAAAGTCTCCGAACGGATCCTCAGAATTTGTTCGGGACCCGATAAAAATAAGCCAAATATGCTACCCCACTAAATTTAATATTCCGGACTTAATGGTACCATCGAAACCTCTATCTGAGGTAATCTCAACGAAAAGTGGGTCTCACACTCAAGTTCTATTTTTAGCCAAAATCCATAAGAAGATTCGAAATTAGACCGAAAGCGTCGGGAACAACACGAAAGGTCGTTTTAGTCTAAACTTGACATTCTGGAGCTAACCCCGCTGATATAATTCTCATCCGAGCATGTTTACCAAGAATGTTGACTGAAGTAAAACTTTCACTTAAACTTCAAAGTTAAAACGCCTAATGGCACAAACTTACACCGGAATTCTCGAGGCCCGAACAAACCATGCCCCTAGCGAAAAATGGCCCTTATATACTTGATGGAACAGTAAGAATTGCATTTTGAAACCGTCTACGTGAACTTTTGATCAAAGCCAACTGCTTAAGTTTCAAAAACTCTAAAGCACACAAACTTCAACAAAACCAAAACGAACGACCCCATGACCAGAGAGTCAGTCCCTGCAAGTCATAAATAACCTAGGGTCGCTACAAGAAGGCTCTAAACACTGAAAAGATGAGAAAACAAAGAAAACAACCCCGAGGGTCATTACAACATTCACTACTAAAAGGTCTTTTGTTTGTGAAAGTAGAAGGATAGTCACACTCTGAAGGCACAAAAGGATGAGGATACTGGGTCCGCATGCTCCACAAGACCTTTGACACCCTCTCGGATCAAACAACACCAATAAAGAACACAGGCTCATAAGAAAATCCTCAAGTTCACTTCAAAACTCCAAAATCTCCTCGATTTTCTTTTATGGCTCCAATTCTCGCCCAACTAAATCGAACTTGACAGGAAGTACCAGATTCATTTGAGAAGACCAACACCACACGAAAACCACATAATTGAGCCAACACAGAACCATGACAGATGCAACCAAACTCACAAATCAAAATACTCACCTTATGCTTCAAATCTCACATCTTTTAACCACCAAGAACGTCCTGGCAGTCCTTAACTATCTTAAACATCTACAACACCAATTGAAATCCACCTATAAGACCCCATAACAAAAACCTCGCAAGAATTACATACTCTATCTAAACATCAAGGAATGACAACTTCTAAAACAAGGAACACAGACTAGGACAAAGCCCAAAATACACTCCTACCTCTCAAAGACCAACAAATCCATCTGTAAAATAACCTTCTAAAGCTAGCCACACTAATCCGAAGGATGACAATCTTGTGAACGATAAGTCTGCACTGATCCCTACTCTAGTGACCTACTCCAAGCAAATGAACATCTTAAAAAATGAAACAACGATCCCACTAGCTACTATGCCACAACAAATATGCACCGACCACCACCGTCTAAGGGAAACCATGCTGCCAGGTGGCGTATCACCATAATCAACTTGTCGATAGTGTCCCAAAGAAACCAAACTCCATCACGAACAACGCAAGCTACCAAGCATGAAAAAAGAAAACCACAAATCCTTAACTAGAACCAACTCATAGATTCCACAAATTACATTGACCCCATCCTGAAGATGAACCTTGTTAGCAAATTTCCATTTTCCGATTGAGCTAAGTTCTAAAACAACTGATGAACACTGTTACTCTGACTCGAGTTTACACAATAGCCTTGAGAGTTATCAACACAACAACAAAGAACCAACAAAAACAACAAGAATAAGGCACAACAAGGGATCACACCACCAGATTCTTACTAGCCAAAACCAAACTCTAGGACCCCAAGAAGTAGACGAGTCCATAAAGACTAAACGAGAAAAAACAAAACTCCGCAATTAAGAAAAGAGAAAGGCAAAGGAAGAAGCATCAAAAAA
Organism: Solanum etuberosum; assembly: GCA_029582245.1. Classification (NCBI taxonomy): domain Eukaryota; kingdom Viridiplantae; phylum Streptophyta; class Magnoliopsida; order Solanales; family Solanaceae; genus Solanum; species Solanum etuberosum. Next base: position 6,189 of record JAJONR010002271.1, on the reverse strand, counting down.
GGACTACCACACTAAAGAAAGCCAACTACCTAACAGAGAACTCCAACCACTAGCAATCTCCCAACTACACTCAAAAGGGATGACACCCAACGAGGCCAACATCCCAAGCCAACCATGCCCAATAACACTCAAATCTCAAATGGGGCAAAGCTGGTCTAGCCACCTATCAAAAAAGGATCGACATCAACGAAAAAATGTACATTATAAGGATTGGAAAAAGTGAAAACAACAATCCCAAGGCCACAACCATAACAAGACTATCAAGGCAACCACACAGGGAGTTACTCAACCACTACTCCCAATCAAAGAAGCACACCCTAGTTGATCAACTACTAAAAATCAACTACATGGTGGAAAACACATACACAAACTACAAATCAAGGTGCCAAATAGGCCAGTGATAGATGATACGCCAAATAAACCCGAATGGGCATGAAAACCCTAAATCATTCAAAATAAGAACTAAAGGGGTAGAACCACACAATCCCATCCAATAAAGAATAGTTGAAGCTTTGTCCTCTAGTCGTACCACAGAAACACAGAACAGATTGTTCCCTACCTCAACTTGAACACCTAAAGTAGTACCGAAAACACCAAAGGGCCGACAATCCCTAAGAACTATCTAATAGAAGGCCTCTCATCATAATCCTATGCTAAGACAAGCTTTACATCGATGTCCATGCTCCCCACAGATATAATAAGGTTCGATCACCCTATCCTGAGGAGTATCAAATGTCTACAATGCCTGAAAAATCAACCCCCACCAAGGGCACACCCTCAATAGTGGTAAACCCTTCCACAATTAGAGAAAACTCTTTAATGTGAAGCCTGGCATGAAGAATGCAATGAGCTTCCCGGGATATCTCTACCAAACCTAGTACCACTCCTAGCAAACTACACCAGGGCGTGCCACACTCTCTGGCATAATGTCAAACCTCACAACACTCTTTGCAACCATCACTGAGAGCAACCTGCTGTGAAAAACTAGTTGGAGTAACACAAGACCCAATACCTCGAGGTCTAGAATTACCACCAAAACAAGTTTGGCCTAAAATCTACCTTTCGTATGCACTATGAACTACCTCAGAACCCTTAGGAACCTGAGATTCTATCGCCAAAATGATTGATAGGTTGAGAAAGAAGATTACCCTCGCAGAAATGATACTCACTTCTAAGTTGAATATTTTAACATTTTTACTGATGGTGAGGCCTCCTACAACTATCTCTGTAATTCTCAAGGCACGCATGTTCCATAACCCTGACATGATTAACAACCTAGGGAAAAGTAGACCACAGTGATATCAGATGCTCTGACTTCAACTAGAGTGGAAAAGCCAACCCTTTAATGAACCCCTTACTCAACAGCCGATCTGAAGGAAACAATATGGGATTATGGTCAGCCTACTCCAGAAATCCCAACACATAGTCTCAAATGAATGATGAACCCTGCTAGGGACCATACAACCCAATTTGTCTATGAAATGTACCCGCTGCACCAGGCACCACACATGCCGAAGGTGTACCGTTGATGAAGCTCAAACCTCCTAACACTGAATCTGAAGGATCTGAGGGAGTCAATGATCCTGTCCAAGCCTGGGCTACCCCAGACTCTATAAATGATGAAAGATACCTCAGACCTCAAGGTCCATTCTCGACTGAAGCCCTCTAATCCGACCATGTGTTGAAACTTTGGTTGGATGTGCTGATGGTTTATCCATGTCCATCGAATACTTCATGCTATTCTTCTAGGAGAGAGTAGATTCAAAAGAAGCAGTTTTAGAGGTTAACTGAAGCAAAATCAAATGATAAGGAGTCAAGAATAGAATTTCCTAAGAATTCCCTATAGCCTCTCGAAGATAGGATACATATGTCTCCACACCGATCTGCATGACTCTACTAGGCCTTTTCTCTCATACCCACAATGTCAATCAACTTAGAGCTCTATTACCAAACTGTCAAGACCTAATTTCTTAGATCATGATGGCACCTACTACACCCCACCAGTAGGTAAGCCTAACCCTTAGTATGGAGCCATCAGAAACGGAATACCAGGAGAAAGTCACAACATGAAGTAAAAAACTTATAACAACACAAAGAAAGGGTAATCAATAGAAATGCAGTACAAGGAACCAACCAAAGACCTTGCATCAGTCAGTAAATGAGCATCTAGTCCATAATAAGAGTATAAGGATTTTACAGATATAAGATAAGTAGAAGTTGTCTCTGAATATAATATAAAGATTAAGTCTAGCAAAAAATAGATGAAAATTGAAAACTCGGAATGCTAGAAGCTCACCCTAGTATCTGAATGTCCATGATGATCCGCACGAATCCAAATAAACAGTGATAACTCAAACTATGATCTTCTGGGAGCATAAGTGTAGTATGAGTACCAAAAAGGGTACTCTGTAGGCATTGTTCAATTGAGCTCGAAACATAACATAAGCATAAACAACAACTAATAAGGAAAACATAGCATAAGTAACTTAACAGGAGATACTAAAGTACATAAGACATAAGGAATATAAACAATATACAAGGGGTAAGAAGCTGAGTAAATAACCAACCTAGAACGCAAGCCAACAACCTATTCGCAAGAAACTAAAATACAACCAACTACTTAGGATCAGGAGAACTCACCACAACAATTCTAGAACCAAAGCCTATCAGCTATCAGATAATCAATAATAGAGAACAAAATGTAATCAAACAATAACCTAACTGAACATCAAAAGCTTGGAAGGTACAAACAACAAACATAACCCAACTGACCCTATAAACTGGAGGATACAATCAACAAACAAGTATACTGGTGATAGGTGATGCATATGAATGTAGGTTGAGCAGTGGGACCATCAGTGACCATCGAAACCTATAACCAGAGGTAATGCTCTCCAACCAGAACTAACAACCACGAGCCATGAACATCACACTCAAATCAGAAGTAATGGCCTTGAACCATGAGCATCGACCTCAAACTGAAAGTAATGGCCTCGAACTGTGAGTAATCAATATTAGGGCTGCCCAGCCACCTAGTAAACTCCAAGGGGTGTCAGCTGCCCCGCTAGCAAGAGTAAACCTAGGGAGGCTAACAAGACCAAAAGCATGCAAGAAATAATGTCGATGCGCAGGTTAGTCAAGTAAAAATTAAGAATATCCTAGGTTCCTCTAATTTCTAAAGTAGAAAAAGGAGCACGTTCAAGACAGCTCATAATCTCAAAAATTAGTAAGTCAAGTGATCCAGGTGGTACGACTCCCGTTAAAACTAGTTTACAATAAAAGCCGAGTAAAATAATATTTCACCATGAATGGTAAATATATCAATGCATGAGCTGGGATCGGACCACAAAACTCGTGAGAACAAAATAAGAATGCAATGCATGTCGTCACTAACATTAAAACATGGCACTCCAAGTCAAACAAATATAAGGTTAAACAAATCATGCTGCCAAAGCGGAGAGTACTAACCTCGTATCCAATTTGTTTTTGCATACGACCTCGAGTCTAACAATATAATCAATCTCAATAAGGATACAACAGACCTACCGCTAAACAACAAATGAAGGGATCAAAGAAGAGCTTTCATATCAATAAAGGGGGAACCAATTCAAGGGAACAAACCCTATTGCAATCATACTGCTCCAGTCCATGATTGAGCATAACTAGGACCAACCCTTGCTATGATGAGCCACCAAGGTCACAAGCCTGAACACAGAGAGAACGACCAAATACAAGCCCTATAGGGAGAAAGTCATAACTATGAGGGCGATAAAACACAACCTAAAGAATATAATGTATCTATCCTAACAAGGATTAACAAGATCATCTACACCACAAAAGTGGTTACAAGCCTAAACTAAGGATTTCAACACCCATAATAACTGCAAGGCTCCTACGAAGTCAAAAAAAGATGGAATGCACAAAAGGAGCTAATACTCGATGAATACAATATAAAATCACATATAATCCATACTAAGCACTATCTAAGAAGCCCAATCAAGAAAGTAGACCGAAGCCTACCTTAAAGTCGATCACGAGCTCTCTGAATCCACTGGAAAACAGCTATCCACTTCTAAAACACCTCCAAAACATTGCCACACTATCAAATTATCGAGCACAACGTCATTACAGATGTTTAGACACTAAAATTGCAATGAGTGGAGACAAATTAAAAATTCATTCAAAATGGGAATGTGGGACCTGCGTCGGGAATCCCAAATTTGACTTGGTCAAAAGGTCCTAATTGAGTAACTAAGCTTGTGCCCCGAAATAGGGTGCAATTCCCAACCTGGAATAGCCCAAACAGACACATGCACCAAAATTCACCATTATAGAACATAGGGAGAGCTGGGCAGCCCCTTAGGGCATAAATGAACTCAAACAGGGAGTCCAAGAAAATTTCTTAAAACTCAACTAAATAGCCACACAAAAACCTGAACTTACGCAACTGAAATCAACTCAATTTGAGATCTATAGCTCAAGAAATTAGGTTTTGGAAATGAGGGCCGAAGCTGCAATTTCTCTATTTAAATTACAAATATTCTTGTCGCTAAAAGAGTATTTTTGTATGCTAAAAGATTGAAGTCTGATCGCTAGAAGTCTGCACCAGCAACACCTTATTTTGTTATTTTTCAAAGTCTCTACACGGACCCTAAGAATTCATTTGAGACCCGACAAAATAAACTAGATATGGTACACCACTAAATTTGACATTCCGGACTCAATTGTACCATTAAAACCTCTATTTGAGGTCGTTTTGACAAAACGTGGATTCCACACCCAAGTTTTGTTTTTAGGAAAATTCCACAAGAAGGCTCAAAATGAGATCGGAAGCGTCGGAAACAGCATGAAAGGTCGTTCTAGACCAAACTTGACATTTTGGATCTAACCACACTGAAGAAATTTTTATGTTTACAAAGAATATTGATTGAAGTAAAACTATGGCTTAAGCTTCTAAATTAAAATTCCTAATGGCACAAACTTACACCGAAAGTCTCAAACCCGAACCAACACTGCCCCTAGCCTAGAATGGCCCTTCCAGAGGTGATGGAGTCGTCTCCTAAAATTTTGACGAAAGTCAACCGTTCAAGTTTCAAAGGCTCCAAAACATAGAAACTTCCCAAAAGAATCCAAACGAACGACCCGACAGCCGAACTGTCAGTCCCATCAAATAATAAATGACCTGGGGTCGCTACATAAAATCTCTAAATGCTGAAAAGATCAAAAAACAAAGAAAATGACATGGAGGGTCATTGAACATAACTTTTATAGAAACTATTATATGAAAAACTGGGTTTCTTGAGACGTAATGGGAGAAAGGATACCCATTGAAGAAATCCACATATGTTGAAGGAAAAATATTGGTTGAATTGTTGAACTTGAAGCTTGAAGGTCAAGAAACCTAGCTTTGATCTTACTAACTGAAATTGTTGATGTTCGGCCTGAGGAAGAACTAAGTTGCTCACTATGATAGCCTTACATATCTTAAACGCTCTACAAATCTTGAAGAATAACCTTAACTTGATTAAGACCAATCAAGAAACCTTTCTTGAAATTCATGGATATATTCTTGAAAATCCTATGTTTTGAGCGTAGAATTCTTGCTTAGGATACATAATCAACTGTTAGAATTTCTAGGGAATTGTGATATTATGCTTACCTTTATCTAAGATGAAAAAATATTGATGACTTGCTTAAAAATCAAGTCTTGAACCCTAGAATTGAACTCTTGATTTCACTAGAGATAGGAAGAGGATTTATTGTTAAAATCTTGTAGAAATTCAAGGATTAATGTTGTAAAATCTTGAAAAATACTTACCAAGACTTAGTAGGGTTAAAGAGAAATTTTTGGGGCTTTGGGGATCGGCCAAATGGTGAAAATTGTGAAAATAAACACAATAGAATGTTTCAATGAAATCTGAAAATTTTGATATACAACTGAAATACATGATATACATGGTCTACGGACAGACTAACAGTCTGTAAAATGATCCATGACTCAGGCATTGGTTCCATGGAATTCAGGAAATAAGTTTAAGCCTCTTATCCCATTGCACTAGCATGAATCATGACCCACAGATTCTTTTACGACCCGTAATTTCTGGTCATAGTTTTTAGAACAAATTTTCTGATTGGAGCGTCTTTTGTTAAACGGTCATAACTTTTTTCTCCAAGCTCCGATTAATGCAA